>PVJS01000744.1:0-116706 GCA_004027185.1 Glis glis | reverse complement strand
AAAAATAAGATAGGGCTGGGGGTGTAGCTCAGAGGTATAAGACCCTTGGGTTCAGTCCCTAGTACCACACACACACACACACACACACACACACACCAAAAAAAACTAAACCTGCTAATCTTGAGAAACATGATAAACATGATTAAAGGTCTTCATCCACACCTAAGTCATGGGGAAAGAGGTGCTGTGAGGAAAGGGTTCTTTGTTTGTTCATTTGTTTGTTGTTGTTGGGTTTTCTTTTTTTGCCTTTTATAAGGACACCTGCATTTACTTAATAGGCTTCTCAGCAACAAGCATATGAAAGTAAAAACAGAGGCCACACCCCACATTTCGGAACAGTCTAAACATTCTGGAACTATCAAACAATCCTGGGATAGCGGTGAGCAGAGAAGACGCCTAGTGAAGATTTGGAATGAGGTTTAATTTTTATTTAAACCATAAAATAAGTTTTGTTAACCTGAGAGTTGTAAATCAAACTCATATTCATTACAATAAGTAAAACATGGATTCTGCCCTAGAGGAAGGAGCTTACGGTCTACAGGGATAAATCCTATAAAATAAAATGAATCATTGTTAGACTTTTTCCTGGCAGGTTCTCTAACATTCACAGTAACCCTGCAAGGTGGTATTATTTCTTGTGTAACTAAAGGAACATGCAATATGATTTATATATTGATAGAAGTATATACAAGGCACAGAAGCAACACACACACACACACACACACACACACACACACACACACAAGCATGGCATACTGAGGAAAACTGTGAAAGATCTAACTCTCTAAAATGTCCATAAATAGGACATTAAAAAAAAAGGTATCTTAAGCAAATGTTGAAAGAAAACACTTCTAAATGCTGCTGTGGAGGAATGGCTCCATTGTGCATATTTATTTTAAAACTTTCTCCACATAATTTCCAAACACGTTGGCAATTGTGTAAAATGAGTGACAGTTCCTTTAAATAGCAATTGCTGTCCCTAGTCCTCAGTTTGACTGAATGTTATCTTCCAGGAGTTCCGGGAGTAAACAGTTTCCACTGTGCCCTAAAGGTCTGCCAGAGAAAGCGGAATGAACTACCCCAGGGTGAGATCTGAGGACCAGAGGGGATGAAGGTCGCTGCCTACGGCTCTCTTTTGTCACATGCCAAGTGCTATTTGACACAATTGTAGAAACTCCAGCATGAGTAGATAGATGCCAATGTTTCTGCCTTAGAAATTTTCCAGTTACATTTTCAAAGAGGTGGAGGGATTGCATGGAGAGAATTCTTTCTGTGGCTTATAATGTGGAAGCATTTGATGCTGAATAATTAATGGAGTGAAAGGTTTAGGCACCTCGCTCCACGTTTACTTATTTCCATCTTGCAGCTTCAGAACAGAGCTACCTGAGATCTCTCTTTGAGCAAGCACCTTCTAGAGGTAGTAGATAAAAGGAGATAGATCAGAAGGTTCCAGAAACTCCCAAAATAAGATAAGTTGTAATTAAAAGCAGTCAGAGGCTGGACGTGGTGGCGCATGCTTGTAATCCCAGTACTTTGGGAGGCAGAGACCGGAGGATCCGGGTTCGCGCCATCCTCACCTCTCCCTGTCTCTCCCTCTCTCTCTCTCTCTACCTAGCGAGGCCCTCCGCAACTTCATGAGACCTGGTTTCAAAATAAAGTATAAAAAATAGGGCCGGGGGCGTAGCGCGGAGGTAGAACGCCCCTGCGTTCAATCCCTGGTACCGCAAAAAAAAAAAAAAAGCAGTCAGAATTAAAATCAGAATTCGAGTTAGATAGACTTTAGTGTTCCACAATTCTAGGCTCCCTCTGAATTGTAGACATCCTTTCTACAACAGTCCTGCATGAAGATCATCCTGCCTCTGCACCCATCTTGTGCTTTATGTGGCAGATTCATTATCAGAAAACCTCTAGTCATGTAATTTCTACTCATAGCTCTCATTTCTGTAACATAATAATCTCTACTCTCCCTTCTATATGACAGCCTTCAAATAATTTAAAGATGGCTATGATCCTTACCTGCAAATACTTTAGTTTAACTTTCCTCAAACACGCCAGACTTATTCTTTTCTGAATGTGTTGCCATTTCCAATTCCCTTTCTAAATTGAGTAGAAGGGACTCAAGATATAATCTGACTAAATTAGTACAGTAGAATTGCTGATTGTTTTTAACTCTATTTTCTTTTCGAATTAATAACTATGATCATTTACACAATGTATTATAAAGTTCAAGTAATACAAATTAATGCAAAGAAAATAACAACTCTACCTTTAAGTTGATCTCAACTATTTTTCCTTATTTTCTTTATTTTTTATGATAGCTATTCTGATAGGTATGTAGTTATATCTTATTTTAGGTTCAAATTTGCATTTCCCTGATGGCTAAGGGCACTGAACTTCTTTTCATGTGTTTTTTTGCCATCTGTGTTTTGTTTTTAGTGAAGTGTCTGTTCATGTATTTTGTCCTTTTTCTAATTAGATTTTCAAATGCTTTACTATTGGGTTTTGGTATCTCTTTGTATTTTTTAGCTATTAAACCTTTATCATATGTGTGGTTTTATAAATATATTCTCTCAGTCTGTAACTTTTCTTTTTATCCTTTTCACATGGACTTTGATAGAGCAGAAGTTTTAAAAATTAATAAGATTTCAATTTTGCCAATTTTTCTTTTTACAGATTATTCTTAAGGTGTCAAGTCTAAAAACTGTTTGTTAGCCTTAAATGTTGATGATTTTTGCTTATGTTTTTATATGAAAGTTTTATATTTTACATGTAAGTCTATATTCTATTTTGAGATAGTTTTTGTGTTGAGTTTGAGATTTAGATTGAAGTTCATTTTTATTGCTCATACGTGTCCAGTTGCTCTGGCAACCATTTGTTGAAAAAACTTTCTTCCATTGTACTGTTTCTTCACCATTTTCAAAAATTGGTTAAACAATTTTTGTGTAGATCTAATTCGAGTTCTCTGTTTTGTTTGACTTATATGTCTATTCCTCCATCAATGCTACAGTGTCTTGATTACTATAGTACATAGTAATCCTTAATATCCGGTAAGTAGTATTTCCCACTTTATTCTTCTCTGTCAAGATTATTTTAGCTATTTTGGGGCCTATATCCTACCATAAAATTTTAAAGTAAACTGGTCTCTTTCTAAAAGAATTTGCTGAGATTTTGATAAAAATGATATTAAACCTATAAATCAACTTGGAGAAATTAGGCACTCTTACTATATTGAGTCTTCAATCTATGAACATGGTATGTCTTCCAGTTTATTCAGGTTGTGTTTGGTTTATCACAATTTTGAGACTTAACCCCACACTATAAGGTCTTTCTTTGTCTCAGGCCTTTGGACTCAAACTAATTGCACCACCAAGCTTTTTTGTTTCTCTAGTTTACATATGTCAGACAGTGAGATTTTCTCAGACTCCACAATTACAAGAGCTAATTCCATATATATATATATATATATATATATATATATATATATATATATCCTATCAGTTCTGTTTCTCTGGGGAACCCTATTGCATCTATTTATATGTTTAGAGACATTTATTATTTGTTTTCTTCTTGTTTCTTCTCATTCTTCCTCTTTCTTTTCTTGATAACCTGTGGGTTACTTAATATCTTTTTTTTAGGGTTCCATTTTTATTCAGCATTTTGGAGTGTATGTTTTGGCACATGTTTTCTGGCAGAAACTATCTGATTATTAGAGTATGCATATGTTTGACTCTATGGATATTGACATTTTACCACTTCAAGTGAAGCATGAAAACCTTGCTTTTGTTTAAGTTCCTACACTTTTCTACTTTTAAATATCCTTTTCTTGAGTGTCAATTGGAGCTATACTTTTTATTTCAGTCAACAAATGTGATTTATAAAAATAATGAAAGATGGAAAGTTTTGCTCTTTTTATTGTTGTTCTTCCTGATGCTTCGAGAGTCCTTTTATAATTTCCTTTTTGTTTAAAGAAGTTTTTTTTTTCTAGCCTATCTTTAAGGGTATATCTACTCATAATTTTTTTAAACAACGTTAATGCCTGCTGGGTGTGGTGGTGCACGCTTGTAATCCCAGTACTTGGGAGGCTGAGACTGGAGTATCAGCCTCAGGTACTTAGTGAGGCCCTGTTTCAAAATAAAGAATAAAAAATAGGGCTTAGGGTGTGGCTTGGAGGTAGAATACCCCTGGGTTCAATCCCCAGTACTACAAAAAAAAAAAGTTAATGCCTGAGGGGTCTTTATTTTCCTCTCATTTCTCAAGGATACTTTTTCCAGATATAAAATTCCCCTTTGAAAGTTCTTTTCTTTCAGACGTGAAAAATGGTCTCCTACTTCCTTCTGGCCTCTGTAGTTCCTGATGAGAAATCCAAGTGTCATTCAAATAGATTTTCTTCTATAGGAAATGTGTTGTTTCTCTCTGGATGATTTCAAAACTTATTTGTTGTCTTTAGTTTTAGGAAATTTAATGATCATATTTCTTGGCATAGATTTCTTTGGTTTTGTCCTATTTGGGGTTTCTCAGAGACTTGAATCTATAGGTTTGCTTTTGTACTCAAATTTGGGAAGTTTTTAGCCATTATTTATGCAAATATTCCTTCTTATGCAAATATTTTTCAGTCTTTCTCCTATTTTCATTTTCTGAGATACTGATGATATAAATGCTGAATCTTTTGTCATTGTCCCACAGGTCCCAGAAGCTGTGATTATTTTTGTTTTAGTTTTTTTCCTTTTTATCATTTAGATTGAGTAAAATATGTTAATTTGCCTGGCAAGGTAGTGCATGCTTGTAATCCCAGTACTTGGGAAGCTGAGACAGGAGAATTGCAGGTTCAAGGCCAGCTCAGCAAGACCCTCAGCAAGTTAGTGAGACCCTGTTTAAAAATAAAAAATAAAATAGGGCTGGGGGTCTATCTTGGAGGTAGAATGACACTGGGTTGAATCCCCAGTACAAAAAAAAATTGTATTAATCTAACCTTAAGTTCATTGATTCTACTTTATGTCATCTCTACTGGAGTGTTGAGTCATCCAGCTTGTTTTCATTTTGAATATTGTATTTTTTTTTTGAGACACAATCTCTTTATGTTGCTCAGGCTGGTCTCAAACTCCTGAGCTCAAGTGATCCTTTTACCTCAGCCTCCTGAGTAGCTGGGACCACAGGTGCGTACCACTGCCCTTGGCACTATATTTTTCATCCTATAATTTCCCTTTGGCTCTTTTTATAAAATTTCAGTTTCTTGGCTGATATGTCCTGTTATTTGTTTTGAGAGAATTTTTAGTGGATTTTTGGTTTGCTTTTATGATAGGTGCTTCACAGTCCTTGTCAGATGATCCCAACCTGTGATTCATGCTAGTGTCCTGTCAGGGATTGTCTTTTCCCATTCAAGTTGGAATTTTTTGGTTCTTGGTATGATGAGTGATTTTCTATTGTTATTTTGAACATTTTCTCTATTATGTTAGAAATCTCTGTGTCTTATTTAAATCTTATTTTGGGGGGTAGTCACCTTGTTTAGATTTAGTGTGCATCCCCAATTTTATGAGCTTTGGTTCCAATGATATAACTTTCAGAGAGAGAGAGAGAGAGTGTATGTGTGTGTGTGTGTGTGTGTGTGTGTGTGTGTGTGTTGGTGTGTGTGTTGTAGTACTGGGGATTGAACCCAGGGGCATTCTACCTCTGAGCTATACTCTCAGCCTTTTTGTTTGTTTGTTTTTGTTTTGAAACGGGGTCTTGCTAGGTGGCTTGAGAGTCTTGCTAAGTTGCTGAGATTGGTCTTGAACCTGTGATCCTCCTGTCTCAGTCTCCCAAGTACTGGGATTACAGGCATGCACCATCATGCCTGGCTATGTGTAGTATTATTTAGTCCCTCTTGGTTTATCTGATGCATTGTCCCTCCCACTGATCCATGCTGGTATTGCCTGAGGAGGTATAAATTGATAGGAACCAGGGATTCCCGTGTCTCCCAGTAGGGGATGGGAAGTCTCAGTTCTCTGAAGTCAAATGGGCCTCTCTGACTGGGCAATTGATATGACTGTATTGTCCAGTCATCTTGGTATTTCTGTGCAAGAGACAGAGTTCTCACACCCCTGGGTGGCTGTCACACAAAGCTGCTTGTTGCGGAAGAGTCCCTTTTGCCTGTGTTGACTGGTCACTCTAGTTAGTACCTCTTAGAGTACAGTAGTGGGGTAGGGGGATTTCAAACCTGGGAGGGGAAGAGAGTCCTTTCCCTGGTCACTTGTTATCAGCAAGGTTCCTGATTGATTCCTTTTGCTTATGATCCCAGACTCATCTGGGGTTTTAAGAGGAACTCCTGCTTGATCTATGAGAGGATGAGTCTTCTCTTCTACTCAGTCAGGAAATGCGGGGTTCATGTAAGTTCCTTCTATTGGGAGGGGGGATCTAAGATGCCCTAATTCTTTAGTTCCTTCAATTCTGTTGTTTTTAACCAATTCTCCTCCTTACCACTTTTTAGAGTTATCCTTTAGTGATGTTTTGCATTATTTTCAGGGTTTATAGTTATACATAGCAAATAGGAACAGAGAGAAAAATGAACCTGTGCCAGGAGTCCATAATGCTGTTTTTAATTTCCTGCATGGCTCCTTTTACTACCTGACAATTTGGTCTTATTTGTTTATTCCTGTGTTTGATTATTTATCATTTCATCTAATGCTCCCTATTTTATTAAAACCTTTGGCAGAGGGAACCAGGTCTGTTTTGTTCACAGCTGAGTTGGTAGTATCTATAACCCTACATGGCAGAGGAGGTAAATAGTACTAAAAAAATTCCTCCACTTGACTTTAGTAAATTTGTGCTTCTTACTCCCTTGTGAAAAGTCTTGTGTCATTTTCTTTATCCTCTTCTTTTCTTCAGAAACCATACTTTACTATTTTAGGTTCTTAACTATATTTGGCCTCAGCTCCATTTTATTTTCATTTTAACAGCTTTAATTAGATATAAATCACCCATTTAAAGTGTAAAATCCAGTACTTTTTAGTATATTAACAAATATGTATAACCATCACTACAGTCAATTTTAGGACATTTCATCACCGCAAGAAAGAAATCCTAGAAACTTTGGCAATCATCTGTCCCCTACCCTCTCAGGCCCAGCTCTAAGAAACTACTAAATTACTTTCTGTTTTGTTTTGTTTTGTAGGTTTTTTCTTTTTTTTTGGTGCATTGTAATCATATATCTTGATGAAGTTCAGGGTGGTAGAGGCACACATGCACACAGCACTCATTGAGCCCTCCCCCAGTTCCTGCCCTATTCCTCCCCTCCCTCCTTCCTGTGATTCACTTTGATAAGTTTGTGTATGTGCATCATGTCCATTGAGGTGTTTCCCTCTTCCCCCTCCCATCTCCCTCAGTTAGGTCGCCTTCTTTACTCATCTAAGGTGTCTCCTCCTTTGTCTGGAGTCCCTTCTAAGTCTCATTCTCCCTAGCTTCCACATATTAGGGAGAACATCTGACTTTTCACTTTTTGTGACTGACTAATCTCACTTAGCATAATGTACTTCAATTCTATCCATTGCCCTACAAATGACATAATTTTGTTCTTCTTTGTGGCTGATTTTTATAGATTTACCTATTTCGGACATTTCATATAAGTAGAGATATATAACAGTATAGTGTTTTCTAATTAGCTTCTTTCACTTACCCTAAAGTTTTTGCAGTTTATCCATTTTGTATCATGTGTCAGTAGTTCATTTTTTATGCAGAATAATATTTTTTTGTACCAATAGACCACACTTTGTTTATTGTTTGCTCATTTATCAGTTGAAATTTGAGTTATTTTTACCAGTTTACTATTAAAAATAATGCTTCTATGAATATTCTTGTATATACATGTGTGTTATCATAGCCACCTTAGTGGGTATGAATTAGTATCTTATTGCAATTTTGATTTGCATATTTCTGATGACAAATGATGTTGAACATTTTTTCATGTGCTTATTGTCCATATATATATATATATATGGACATATATATATATGGATATATGGAGATATATATATATGGACATATATATATATGGATATATGGATATATATATATATGGATATATATATGTAGATATATATATATATATATACACACATAGTTATTGTTGTTGAGAAATGTCTCTTCAGATCCTTTGTCCTTTTTAAAATTGGGTTGTTGGCTTTTCATACATTTAGGTGTATATAGTCTTTTTTATATATATGAATCATGTCACATATGAATCTAAATCATGTATATATATGATTTAGAACATTTTTCTCCCATTCTTTAGGTTACCTTTCACTTTGCTATACTGATCCTTAAAGAACAAATGTTTTTAATTTTGGAGAAGTCTAATTTATCTGTTTTATCTATATTGTTTCTTCTTCTGGTATCATATATAAGAAATTATTGCAGAATTCAAAGTCTTAAAGACTTGCCTATAATGTTTTCTCCTAAGATATTTGTAGTTTTTAATCTTACAGTTAGGTCTCATTTTTAATATTTTATATATTATGTGAGGTATGTGCAAAGGAATCCAACTTCATTCTTTTCCATATGGACCTTTAGTTTTTCCAGAATTTTTTATTGAAAATATAATTTTTCCCATTGAGTGGTTTTGGTAAGCTTGTCAAAAAAAACACAGCTAATCATAGGCAAATGGGCTTATTTCTAGACTCTCAATTCCACTCCACTGTCTCTGTCTGTCTGTCCTTTGCCAGTACCACACTGTCTTGATGACTGTAACTTTGTAATAAGATTTGAGATCCAAAAGTTTGAATCCTTCAACTTTGTTCCAGTTTTTTCAATGTATTTTGGCTTTTCTATGTCCCTTGCAATTCTATATGAATTTTAGAATCTGCTTGTCAATTTCTTCAAAAAATTCTTGTTGAGATACTGTTAGTTATTTTGCTGAATCTGTAAGTAATTTGGGGGAATATTACCATCTTGACAAAATTTAGTAGTTCAGTCCATGAATATAGGGCTTTTTCATTTATTTAGATCTCTAATTTCACTTAACAATAATTTGTATTTTTCAGAGTACATGTTTTGCATAGTTTTGTTAAATTTAATTCTAGCATTTTATTCCTTTTGATGGAAAGTGGAATTATTTTCTTAATCTTGTTTTCAGATTATTCATTCCAAGTGTATAGAAATACACTTTTATATATTGGTCATGTATGTTGTAGTTTTGCCATACTTGTTTTTTGATACTAATAACTCTAGCAGATTTAGATTGCATATGTACAAACTTTAGTCTTCTGTGAAAAGATATAGTTTTAGTTCTTTCCTTCCAATGGGTATAGATGCCTTTTATTTCATTGTCTTGCCTAGTTTCTTTGGCTAGAATCCCTAGTACATTGTTGAATAGAATTAGTAAGAATTGTATCTGTTATTTCTTTCTGTTCTTAGGAGGAATGCATCTAGTCTTTCATCATTAAATAAAATGTTACCAGTGGGTTCTTTATTGTTTATGCCACTCTCTTCTGGCCTCTGTTGTTTTGATGAAAGGTCACCTGTTAATCATATTGAAATTTCTTACACATGATTTTATTTACAAAAGGTTTTATTTTTCTCACTGCTATCAAGATTTTCTCCTTTCTTTGGGCTTCAAACATCTTTACTATAATGGATCTGACTGTGGATCTTTTTGTGATTTTTGTCATACTTGGGGTTCACTGAGCTTCCTGGATGTGTAATGTTTTTAAACAAGTATGGGGAAATCCCATCCCTTATCTCTTTGAATATTTTGTCTGCTCCTTTCACTCTCCTTCTTGAATTCTTGTTTCAGTTATGTTGATGTTCTTAATAGAGCCTCATGTTTCTCTAAGGCTCTTCATTTTTGTAATTCCTTTTTTCCCCCACAATGTTGTTCAGATCACTTAGTGACTATTTTCCTATCTTCATATTCATTTGTTTTTATACCAGTTCAAATATACTGTGGAGCCCCTCTAAATTCTTCATTTAAGTTGTTGTACTTTAACAACCCCAGAATGCCCATATGATTTTTGAAAATAATTCCCATTCCTGTTTTTTTTACGTTAGTAATGGTCTCCTCAAATATACTTATAATGGCCACTTTAAGTCTTCTCTGTTAAAACTGCTGACTCTACAGGCAGTTTCTGCTGTTCTCTTTTCTATGTACTGTTTCTTTTTGGTCTATTCACTGTACTTTTCTGTTTCTTTGCATCCCTCCTAATTTTTTGTTGTAAACTGGATATTTTAGATAATGCACTGTAGACACTCTGGGTACCGGTTACCCACTGTGGGGCTTGCTATTTTAGCTTCCTGTTTACTTATTGAGTGGCCAGATTACTTTGCTGAGGTCTACATCCCACACACAGTGTTAAACCCCTGCTGCTGCCCCTCAGCGGGGTCCTTTAGGTGGTGTAACCCCTGAGTGCTGGGTGACCATGATTTCAGCAATGTTCTCTGTCCCTACCTCCTTTCCTGAACACACCCAGCTGTGAGGCTCTACTACTTGCTGGCTGATCCTTCTATTGTTTTCATCTGTGGCCTAGGGCATAAATTCTCTACAAACTGAAATTTGTTCTTCTTTAAGGGGATAATTCCTGAAGTAAGTTTACTTTCTGTTTTTTTTTTTTTTTTGTACTGGGGATTGAACCCAGGGATGTTCTACTGCCAAGCAACACCCCAACTGTCCCTTTTAAAACAAAAATAGGGTCTTCCTAAGTTACTGTGGGCTGTGCTAAGTTTCTGAGGCTGGCCTCGAACCTGCAATCCTCCTGTCTCAGCCTCCTAGGTACTGAGATTACAGGCATGCACCACTGCACTCAGCTGAAGTGAGTTTTTGAGATTGGCTCTGACCTTAAAGGGGGCTCCTCCAAGCTGTTTTTTTTTTTTCCTATTTTCTCTGACAAACAATCTGACTCCTAGTTTTGTCCATATTTCCAATGAATCTATTAGTTTTCTCCCAATTACTTTTCTTTTCATTTTGGTTCTGGGGATTGATTCCAGGGCAGTTAACCTCCAAGCTACCTACCCCTCGCCCTTTTTATTTTGAAATGAGGTCTTGCTAAGATGCTGAGGGTCTCCCTAAATTGTTGAGGCTGGACTTGAACCTGCAATCCTCCTGTCTCAGCTTCCCAAGTACCGGGATTACAGGTGTGCGCCACCACGCCCTGGTTCCTCCCAATTACCTTTCACCACAACTCCACTTTGTTGTCCCCCCTCCCTCTCCAGAACCTTCCACACTCTATTGCGAATCAAGTCAACTCTTTTGGAAAGAGATTAGGAGATATCTGTTTGGGGACTTCTTTTCTTCCTGTGCAAAATTTCTGAGTCTTGGCTCTAGAGCTGTTGGTAGGGACCTTGTCCTTTCTAAGGGACAACCCTGCTTTCAAAGTTGAGCATTTGTTGGGGTGGGGTGGGCCAAAGCTGTCTTTTTTACTTTCCTTGCCCACCATGAAACCACTGTTTTAAGAGCAGTTGGGACCCCAGTATTCTCAGCAGCGCCATTCCCACGATAGAGCTACTGTTCCACAAGTTGGGGGTGAACAGAAGAAGGGTGTCCTCACTTCTCATCCATATTTGCCCAGAATTCATCCTCAGCAGCAAGTGGCTGGTCTAGAATAAGAAATGCAGATATCCCGCCTCTCCCACGAACATATCTTTCTAACTAGGAGTTCAGCGGAGAGGGAGCCATGGTTTCTGGATTAGAGTCTCTACCATGCTGAGCTGGAAGGGCCAAGGGAAGAAGCAGGTCCTTTTCAAATGCCAGACTCTTCCTGTCCTTACCAAGTTTTAGTCGACTCTTTGAATAAATGTTTCCTCATTTTCTGTATGCGCATAGGACAATTTCTGGAGACTTTCAATGTTTTAAAATAAATGTCGCCAGTCTCACTGGAAAACAGGTTCACAGAGTTCCTCTCTGTGAACTAGCTCCAGTCATTTGAACCTGGCTTTCTAACTGCCTCGTTGCGCTTTGTGCCTGGGTTGGCTGCATTCCATCACTGAATCATGTTTGTTTGTTTGTTTTTAAGAGTCGTTCAGAAGTGTTCTCTGAGTTTTTTCATGATCGAAAATATCTGTCTACCTTTTGCATTTGCACTTAAATAAAATTAGGCCCTTAAAATATTCTTGGTGTATTCTTCAGTCTTCTCTAGAACTTTGCAGGCCTTATTCCATTGTCTTTTGGCATCAAAGGATGTTATGGAAAAGTCTAGGGGTTGTTTTCTTTGTTTTGTTGGTATGCTTTGGTATTTCTTCCCTCTGCTTGAAAGTAGTTTTCCCCCTCTGTAGACTTTTTTTCCCCATTTATTCTTGAAATTAAGTAATTTATTGAGGATATATTTTAACTTTGACTCTTGTATCCTGATGTATGTTATCTCTTCTTAAGTGATACATTAATTTTTATCCAATCTATTTCTTACTTTCTTTTTTTGTGGTACCGGGGATTGAACTCAGGGGCATTCTACCTCCCAGCTACACCCCCAGCCCTATTTTTTATTCTTTATTTTGAAACAGGTGCAGAGGGCCTCACTAAGTAGCTGAGGCTGGCCTCGAACCCGGATCCTCCTGTCTCAGTCTCCCAAGTACTGAGATTACAAGCGTGCGCCACTACGCCCGGCTTGTTTCTTACTTTTTCTAAATGTAAGATCGTGTTCTGGTTCTCCGTCTTTTCTCCTTATCTTGGTATTCTTCCTTTCCATCATTTTGAATCATCTTTTTCTGAGCTGATGTTTTACTGCATTCAAAGTCTTATTAAATTCTGGAGCACGCAACCCTTTTCCAGATTTTGATATTCTCTCTTGGATTGTATTTTCTTTCCAGATGGATTATTTGGCTGCCTTTGACTTTATGATCCACATCTTCCTTTGTTTGCTTTTCTTTTTTAACAAATAGATTTGCATAATTTCCTGTGCTTTTCTCCTTTGATTTTTTTCAATTTCACATTATTAGTTCTGTCTAGAACCTTGATGCCTTTCAGAATTCAGATTTCAGATTTTTTTTAACTAGGAATGCTTAACCTGTAATATGTTTTTATTATCTATGCTTTAATTTTTATTAAAAATGTTAGATTAATCAAGCAATAAAGGCCCATTTCTAGATCTTATAAGTATTGTGTTTCAGTGTGATCCCTATATTGTATATGTATAAATAATCTGTCTCAATGTCTTTCAACTAGCACTACCTGTGCTATTCAAATCAGAAACATTGGTATCACCTGAAAGCTTATTAGAACTATAGAATCCAAGGTCCCATTCAGGACCTACTGGAACAGAAACCGAAACTATATTTCAACAAGGTGTCCAGGTGATCCTGGTGCACATTAATGTTTGAGAGGCACTGCTCAAACTTCACTAAATATTGAAAGAAGTTAGGGGAGGTTAATGAATACCAATGTCCAGGATTCCGATTTAATTGGTATGGGATATGGCCCAGGCATGAAGGTTATTCTAAAATGCAGCACTATGTGGGAACCACTGACCTAGACTTTCCATTTATTTCTGATATTATTGGATCACTTTCTTCTGCCGTTTTTCTCAATTCATTTAGTTCTGTCATCTATCCCTTCCACTCTCCCCTCCTCTCTACAAATCCCACAAAGTGGATGTTGCCTTCTGCTCACTGTGTAATCTGACGGTGAGTGGGAAAGGAGGGGAAGTTCAGCTGTGGATGTTCATACTAGGGTCAGCTCTTTCTTCTGAAATTCTATTCTCACATCACCATCCAGGGAAGCATCCCATTCCTGTGAAAGTCATCTTTGAAAATAGCCGGTGCTTGAGACCATTGCATTGAATCGCTGGGCGCTTTCACTCTTCAAGATTGTTCCTTTAGTCATCCCAGAACCACCGGTGCAACTTCTGGACCCACTTCTCTCCCTATTGTACTCAGTTAGTAAACAGTTCTTATGATTCACGGACTTACTTTCTTTTCTTAGTACTACTTGTGTGGGTTAATGCTGAGGTTAGGAGTTACTTTAAGCCGTTTTGTAACTGAATTTTCTGCTACATTTTTCAGAACTATTGTCTCAAAGTTGTGTATTCAACCCTCTAATTTTTGGTGGGTTTTTACTCTTTTTTTAACCTCCATTTTATTAGTGAACAGGTTAGTGAGGCTCTGCTTAATTTTGCCATTAATCTACTTGCTATATGACTATGTGCACAAACTAAAATTGCATTAGTATTTTAAGCAAAAACACTTGACATTTGGAGCATTCTTTGGGTTGTAAGCAACAGACTCCAATCAGAATTTCTTTAAATCCAGGTAAAGTTCAATATTATCAGTCTCTCTTTTTGTTTAAGAAGAATGACATTTGTTCCTCTACAACTCAGAGAAATGATAAACATTCTGATTGAGTCAAAGAGGGTGTAGGAAACAGTGTTTATGGCTCTTGTTAACCTCGTTCCTATCTAACTGGTTAAACTATTTTTTGAGAGATGGCGGTGAAGCTCAGTATTAGCATCCTAGAGACAAGGCATTTTAAAAGAGGGATCCCTAAGGTGAAAAAGAGAAACTGTTAATGTGAACAGTGGTATTCAAGTAAGGAATCAGGAGTGGGACCCTGAGGCTTCCTAGTCCGGTAGATTTCCAGTGGTGAGTGGAGGCAAATCTTTCTTCTCTGCAGCTGCTCCTGCCGTCTCCTGAGCCTCTGAGCTGGGATGTCCATGATCTTGGTGATGTTGTTCGCATTCTTATAAGGGGCCTGTATGGCCCAAGCACTTCACTCGACTGACTTTCAGGGAGGATTTGAGCCAATGCGTGAGCTTCTGTGGTGGTGAACCTTGAGGGGCATGTGACATCACCAGGCTGCAGCTCAAGCCCAGTCCGGGATCTGGACACTTAGAGTTTAAGTCACCATGATGCCAAATCAAGCAAGAGTGAGAAAATTGGAGTTAGTTGGAAGAACTGTAGCCAGATATTGAAGACATCTACAAGAATTGGAAAATTGGTAATGATTGTTGTTTATTTGTCTAAGTAATATATTCTAAGTCAATTTACAACTAAATATCAAAACTTGTTTTTTTTTTCTTCCACAGTTGTGGAGCAAATCAATTAAATTCTTTACCAAACAAGACAGAGTTTTCATATCCATCAGTTACCTGCAATTTAAAGTGTTGGAAAAGAGTTTGAGGACATTGAACAGGGCTAGACTGGTAAAGCCAGATGAACATGCTGTAGATGATTCATAGCTTTCCATTGAAACACACACTTTCCCTAGAGTCACCCTCATTTCGATAAAAAAAACCTCAAATAAAAATCATTTTTGATCACAAAGTAAGACTCATTACATTAGATTTGGCCTGTTTACATAGGTGCAGCAAGAATGGTGATTTACCGTGAGGACCTTCTTAAATTTGTTTTGCTGGAAATTTTCATAAGGAATCTCAGGTTGGACTTTTAAAAACAACTTAAGGATAGGAGGCCAAGCCTAAAGCTCACCACCTGACTTCACTGATAATGCCTATAAATTTAGAGAAGTTTCTCTCTTCTCAGTATCCCCATAATATCTTCAGGTTCCTGAGCCTGCCAGGAATAACCTTCCTTATACACTGTTACAGTTTGGATCTTAAATGTCCCCCAAAGGATCATTTGTGGAAGGCTTGGACCCCAGCCTATGGGTCTCTGGGAGGTGGTGGGACTTTTAGAAGGTAGGGCGTAGCCAGAGGGACTTGGGTCATTGGCAGTGTGAACTGGAAGGGGATCTTCAGACCTGGGCCCCTTTGGGTATTTCTTTACTTCCCAGCCAGCATGAGGTGATCAGCTTTGCCCCTTGCCATAATAGATTACTATGCTGCCACAGGCCCAAAAGCAATGTAGTCAACTGACCATGGATCGAAACTGTTATAAGGGTTCCTGGTCAGAGGGGTGGGGGCTCTGACTTCAGGGAACCACAACAGACCAGGTTTGGACACCCACCCCAAAAATCAAATTGAGAAATTAAAGATGAAGTAGGAAAGGAATTTATCCAGTATAGCTATACTGGGAAGCAGGGGGACTAGCATCCTCATCCCTGTGTTTAGTGATGCCAGAAAGAGCTTCGGGTTTAAATAGGGAAGGGACAAAGTGGGGGACAAGAAGTATGCATAGTTAAGCAGTTGGTCCAGCTGGGGTCTGGTTGATCCTTGTCTCGTCTTGGGTCTGGTTCTATGGGTCCTGCTGTCTCTGGAGGAAGATGTTTCCTCTTGAAGAGCAATTCACTTCCTATGGTGAGATGACTGTTGCTGCTCTGGCAGGCAGCCTCGATGATTCCTGTCATGGGGTATTTTCTCCCACTTAGGGAGGGCAGGCTCATCATGGGGTGATCTGCCTGCAAGGCTCACTGTTCCTGGAATCCAGTCTGACTGCAGGAGAGAATGACAGAGGAAAGATAAGCTAGAAAGGCAAGACGGAATGAGTTGCTTCAGGCTGGGGCAATGACTGGAGACCTGTAGGTGCTTCTCTAGGGATCTGGAGCAGAACATTATGAAAGTTGGCATGATCATCTGTTGACGATCATGTCCCAACAAATCTGGAAAATACCTACATTCCTCTTATGTTGGTGCCCTCAGCCTTGAAGGTGGAGGATTACCAACTTTACACAATTACTTCTTAAATGATTAACATGTCTATGTGCAGAGTTGAGCAGGGATCTGACCCCAAGTTTAAGGTACAAAGGAGACAGACATAAAATGAAGGCTGACATGCCAAGCTTTTATCCTGTTTTTAGTTCCCCATCAGGCATCTGCAGGTCCAAGTGAAGAGTCAGTGTTCTTAGCAAAAGCAGTCTCTAAGTCCTTATTACAAAACATCTTGTACCATGAGCCAAAATAAACCTTTCTTGCTTAAAAATTGATTTATCTCTGGCATTTGTTACAGTAATAGAAAACTAACTAACATGCTCACCTACAAGCTACCTGCAGGTTTATTCTTCTTTATACCATTATTTGCTCACTAGTTTGTGGATGTGCCATTTATTCTGGATCTTCTAGGGACCTTTAAGGAAATATATACTTCTAGTTTCACCCTTCATTTCTAATTGCAATACCTTAAGAGCTAACCCTTCTCAATGGGGACTTCACTTTTGTCCTGCCTTAAAAAAAATAGGACTGTGGAAATCTTATACTCATCGTGCCCAAGCCTATTATCCAGACAACATCTGTTCTTGTCCCCAACATTAATGTTAATAAAGACTACCTGTTTAAGCTACTTATAACTTATGTTAGGAGGACCTGAAAAAGGATAAAAAATCAATAGTCTGTGCTGCCCTGTTGAATAAAAGCCTTTGAAAGTGCTAACAGTTGTATAGAAGGTAAAAATCCCTACTTAAATGAACAGTTAGTTTTGAGAAGGAAGCTAAATCAACCTAGGATATTTCTATTTGTTCATTTCCTACAAACTTGAGCCACAATTCAGTCCTTAGCCAGCAAATATATTACTCACCACATCAAAAAATAAGCCTGTTATACTTCCAAAGCATTTAGCCACCTTTTATATGTCATTCAGGTATAAATTAATGAATGTTATTTTTTTCTAATCACAGTTGCTATCAGGATGTATTAACTGGTAAAGCTAATTGAATAGCAAAAAAATCTTTAAGCAAAATAGCTCTTTCAGTCAGCTCTGGCTTACTGTATCATGGCAGCATTTCATTAAATCCTCATAAAGTGCAACTGTTATTTAAAATGTAATAATTGACTGTCAGAGGAAAGGAAGCGCCGTCTGCATTTGGGGAAAGAAAGGGAAACTTCTGTTGGTGGCTATTCTACCTGCTGTTTTTCTCACAGTCAGAGAATCTCTTTGGTATGGGAGGGAGACAGGCTGAAATGTACTGACCCCTTTGTAGAGCTGGGGGTAAGGACCTAAAGGCTTCAGAGAAGCCCAGAGCATGCTGAGCAGCCCACAAAGCCCCCTTTATTGCTGTGTGGGCAGCTCCGCTTGAATCTCATTGAAAATGTTGTCTTGCACATCAACATAAGCAATTAAAAAATAAAAGAGGAAAAACATCCGCCTGCTTGTTTAAGATGGCCAGTAAAAGAAGGAAGCTTGAGGTTTGAGAGAAAAGGGGAGGTTTGCAGTATCAAACTTCCATCCTCACCCCCTACAGAAGCTTGCCGGTAAAGCTACTTTTCAAAGGCTTTGAAAAGAAGAGGAGGGGCAAAGCTTTGAAAGAAGCTTTCATGTCTGCCAAAATGTAGGTTCATTAACCAGTATATAAAGAAATGGAATTGTGGTTCACTTGCTGTAATATTAATTTCAAAATAAATTGAATACAATGTATTTAATTTCTCAGGGATGTTCCTCTAGGCCACCGTTCTATTTATGAACTCAATGAATACATAATAACAAGTCTGAATTGATAGAAAAATGGAAAGATACCGCTAAGAAAAATTGGAAAGGACTCAGAGAATTAGGAAGAGTAGAGTATGTGAAAAGGAAACACATGAGAAATGAGAGAATGAGGCTGTTATGAATGTTTCTAAAGCTCGATGTGAAGTTCTGGAGCAAGATGCTACTCTTGCTCTCACTTCTTTTACCTCTTTTTCTCTCCAGCTCTGCACAATCAAATTCCCCAATGTTCCACCCGTTACCCACAGGGGTTTTCACATCTGTTCTCTGGACCATTCATGTCAACTGGAAAGTTGTAAGATCTCCAGTCTTCCAGCTGATAGTCTGTGAAGATGGAGAATCACTCATTAGTTGAACTTGTTCTAGCAGAGAGAAGGTTCTACAAACAGGTCTGGATGTAGTCTAGGTCTACTGAGGAGGGTGATGTCCGCAGAGAATGAATAAGAATGAAGAAGGCTATGTATGGCGGATGCAGTTGACTATAAGCAAAATAGGCAAAGGAAACATTAATAGAATTAATAGGATCCAGACACTCAACCTTGGAAACTGTGGCAGGGGGTGAGAAGAAACAACATTAACAAATCTTGGGGTGCAGAGTCAGGGTATCACATCCGACTCCACAGTTGTCTGCACCCTCTAAGCAAGAGGCGCACCGGCCTTGAGAAGTGCGGTTATCCGGCACAAACATGGGCCAGATGTATACTGCCTGAGAAAGTGAGAAGACTAAAACAGCATCACTAACAGTCGCTGGTAGTACTTAACCACTTGTCACCAGGGTGTGGTGGTGGCACAGGCCTGTAATCTCAGTTCTTGGAATGCTGAGACAGGAGGGTTGCAGGTTCAAGGCCAGCCTCAGCAACTTAGCAAGACCCTGTTTCAAAAATAAAAAAGGGCTAGGGGTATAGCTCAGGGGGGGGATGCCAATGTTCAATCCCCAGTACCCCGAAACAAAAAAACAAAAAACCACTTGTCATTTTTTAAATTTTTGTGTATGATATTAGTATCTTTCTCCCCATTTTATAAACAGTAAAATTAAAGCACATACAGGGTTGCTTCAGTTATAGAACTAGTGAGCAGCTAAATCATGATTGAGTTCATCTTAACTCCACACCCTTCCCTTTCTCCATTATAACACATTATAACTGCCTGACAGGGAAGGGCCATTCTGTCCTTACTACTAGAAATTACATGATGATAATGTGCTTTGTGCCTTACTCTTTAAACACAAAGAGTTCAAGTGTGCACATGCATCTGTATGTTCTCACTGAAAACAAGATAATAGCAGCTGGGTGCAGTGGCACACGCCTATAATCCTAGTACTTGGGAGGCTGGGACAGGAGGATCTTAGGTTTGAGGCCAGCCTCAGCAACTTAGTGCGGCCCTCAGCAACTTAATGAGACCCTATTTAAAAAAAAAAAACCCAGGGTTAGAGTGTAGCTCAGAGGTAGACTGCCCCTGGGTTCAATCCCAAGTACTACAAAAAAAAAAAAAAGACATTAGCTAAATTTGGCATAACTTTTGTTTACAATGTTATGAATTCCTCTCGTCACTGCCCCCACCCCCACCACATCTAGAGTAGCCACTATACTGACTTGTAGTCATATAGGTGCTTTTTACCTGTTTTTGAACTTTACATGAATGGATTTATGTACTCGTATCTGGCTTCATTTGCTCAACATTATGCTTATGAGGTTTATCCTTATATTTTCACATTAGAATACTATGCAGCATTCATAAAAGCTAGTCACAATATCCTATTATGTTTTACTGAAATTTATTTATCTATTCTACTGTTGAACATTTTGGTAATTTTCAAGTTCCAACTATTGTTGGTATTGCTGCTACTAACACTCTAGTCAAAGTATTTGGTAAATGAACAGACACATTTTTGTTGGATATATACTTAGGAGTGGAATGGCTAGATAGTATGCATATATTTCATTTTTTAGTGTTTTTACATGTTTTGTGAACAGAGTAGTCTATCTTATTTTGCTGTCACTCAAGGATATTATGTGGTAGGGGAATGTGCTAGCATGCTTCGTCTGTCTGTTATTTGTTGTACACTCTGCTGAATGTTTTCCTGGCAACTTAAAAGGTAAATGACACTATGAACCCTTCTATATATTTTTCCTATGCTATTGTTCCCCAAATAAGCACCAAGGTTCAAAGCATTCCTTTTCCCAATTCCAGGTGGACTGCTATCATCACACCTGGGTGGCAAACTTTTCTTTTCATTTGATCTCTCCCAAACCTGCTCCTCCTACCATTTCTCTGAGCACTTTCCTGCCAGCCTTATGCCTTTAAAATCCTGACTCTCCTACTCTCTTTATTCACTCGAATTCCCTGATACTGAGTTTAACAGGAGCTAGAATTTCCAGACTCTAGAGTGACTTTTAGTGATGGTTTCTCAGAGAACAAACTGCTGGGAAATCCATCACAGTGGTCCCTTTCTCTCATTGAGGCAGAGCACTGTCCCATATTGTATCCTAGCCTGTCTTCCTCTCTCTTAAATGCCTAAGACCTCTAAACCCCAAAGTGGCAGGCCTGGTCATTGGCAGATACCCTGAACATAATCAGCAGAAGGAAAAGCGTGTGTGTGCCTGTGTATGTATGTATGTTTGTGTGTCTGCTTGTGTGTGTGTGTGTGTGTGTGTGTGTGTGTGCGTGCATTTTTTCACTCAAGCATATGTCCTGTCTTGAGTCACTAAATTTAAACACTCTTGAAGGCTGTGACTCCTTGAGTCTGCGCTAGTTGATATTGTGGATGGATTCATTGGTTGAATTGTTCTTTGACTTTCCGTTGGAGGCTTTGGTGTTTACTTATAGCTAACATCTGTCTCTTCTCACTCAATTCCTGCCACTATCCTTCCCATGCGCTCATTTTTTCTTTGTCCCCAAATCCCTTACTTTGATGACCCTCGCATTCTACCAGAAGTGGCCAGAGGACCACTTGGATCTATTGGGCCCCAGGAAGACAGCCAAGCCTCATCAGTCGCCGGTGGACTGAGACTCCTGTTGTTGCTTCTGCTTTCCCACAATGCCGGGAGGAGTGCCCAGCTGGAGAAAATTTGGGGCCAGACCAGATATACAGCAATTAAACCAGCATAACACTTCCCGTATGTGTGAGCCTCTCTCAACCCTGTATTTAATCATAGTCAGCCCACCTCCTCACCCTGAACAGCTGGCACACACAGGCCATTCACCGCCAACATCTGCTCCCTGCTGTCACCCCAGACAGGGTCCTCATTACATCTGCTACTGCTCTTGCACTTGTCTCCCTGGGACAGGAAGTCCTGGCTCCATAGCCCCTGTTTCTATTCGGCCTCCTATTTTTAAGTCCCTTTCTTGATCGAGTGGGCTTTGGCATCCTTTTCCTATCATCGTCTCTACCCACGGCTCTCATTTTGGTTGCCTTGTAGACTCTAGACCCCAAGAATCCCATAAGCTAGGTATTTCCACCAAGACCACCACCCATTCCCACAGCACTTCTAGTTCAGGAGTTTCATACAGTCGTCCTCACTTAATACAAAAGTGAGGGGCATTCAAAGCACGGCATGTAGCATCATAGATGCGAAGGGTGTTGAGCATCTGCCAAAGATGTATTGTTTATATAGTGAAATTTACACCCTTGTTACCACCAACATGTTACTTTCTAAAGGCAACTTTAAAAGCTTATAGGCATAGTAGAAAGAGCACTGGGTTACAGAGAGTCTATAGTTTTGGTCTTATGCCTGACACCGGGTCCCAGTTTCTTAACCATTCACATAAGATTATTATGATGGGTAATTCTCAAGGTCCTCTCTCAGAATATACATCAGGTCAGCGGTAGTATGAGTCTATCAGCAAACAGAAGTGATGGTGTTTCAAAATCTAGGTTCTACTGTAAATTTGAGATTCTGATGTAAATTTTCTGAATTGTCTTCTCTGGTGCTCTAGGATTAGAAAAGAATAAGATCAGTTTCTCAAGGTAATTACAAAAACTATGTCCCGGAGAATGTACTACAGAGTTATGAAAAGTTCTGAGGCGCTGCCCGCCGTGATATTCTATTGTCAGTGTTTGCATTATTTTCCATATCTTCTTTTTAACCTAATTTCTTGTATCTTCTAGCAGAAATGGGACAAGGTTTCTTATTTCTTGTATTTTCTAGCAGAAATGGGACAAGGTTTCTTAAAGTGTAGCAACAATGATTTCCTTTATCACTCTGTGCTTTCGAACTTTGCTTCAGGTACTTTTAAATGAGCAGTCCTGAAATCTTGAAATTAAACTGCCAGTTATTAGAGATGATATTTCATGCCTCGCATGGGGCGCGCCTCCTTTTCATATTGCATTTGTGATAGACAGCTCCTCGCATGAATAATAGAATGGGCCTGAATGAATTCACGCCGGCCCTGCCTTGGGGAGAAGCACAAGGTGAGCTCGGTGACTCTTGGTGTGATCCTTTGCCTGTTGACATTACTTTTAAACTTTTCTTCTTTAGGCTGCAGCCATGTGTATTAAATAAATGATAAACACCATTTCTCTCATAAGTCTGCCTCACTATTTGAGCTACAAAGAATGCTTTGCAGGTAGTTGAGAGGTTAATATCACTGAATTATTTATTCCGTATAGTTTAAACATTCCTACTTTTTGCCATTCCCCCACTTCTTTTTTTTTTTTCAAACCTGACTGATTCAGAGTACAGGAAATATATAATCTCTGAAAGGGACAGATTACAAAGATGGCCTCTGTCTATGGTGCAAGAAAACACACACACACACACACACACACACACACACACTCACATACACACACATACACAGGTAACAAATCTTGTTTCTTAGTTTATTGGAGAGGAGGTCACACATTTTTTTCTTTTTACAAGAAAACAGCTGAGAGAATATAGTTGTTTGAAAAATAAAAGGAAAAAGGAGGTAACAGGATAGTAAACCATAATGGCACACCCCAAAACAATGCAGACCTCCTGAAACCTCTGTTGTATATTATCTACACTCTGTCTTCCTACTGCATTTTTATGCAATTGTTATTCAGATGAAAGGTGGATGAACTGAACAAGGACATTCTTGAAGGGTAAATAAAGGGAAGAAGAAATGTAAAAGGCACTACTTCTCCTGAGGAATGAAATTGCTGGGTGACCACTCCTGTATTGCCTTAACCCACTTTTAGGAATGCTTCAGGCATCCCCTAATTTGCAAATGAGAAAATTATTGCGCAGTTTCCTACCTTTTCCTCCAGTCTCATTTCTATCCTTTCTTCCCACTTTAAGTTATCCTCTTCCTGTTAAGAGTCACTAGTATTTTGTAGCACTTTGGATGACCGTTTCCATAAAAAGAAACAAAAGTTTTGTGATCAGTTTTATGAATAATAATAACAAAGAACAACCAACTTCCATTTATTCACCAGCTAAATGATTCCATTCACATGTAGACTCTATGCCTCACACAAAATGCAAGCCCCTAAGAGGACCTGCCTGAACTCTGGCAGTCTCACCTTCATGGTATCTCATCTCCTCGGTCCCTAAATCCACCTCTCTGACCTGCAAAGAATATGAGAACCTAAATCTTGAGTTGTACTCTTCTGTTCTACAGAGATTCTGGGTCCCTATCACCTAGAATGAACCTGCCCAGTGCACAGAAGTTCTTAGGACTATATGACCACCATAAGAAAGGCATTCTCATTTTTTTTTATCTCAGTATACTTTCACACTTATAAATAATTATATTATTAAAATAATTGTAAAATTATCTTTAAGAGGTTTCTATCAATACTTACTACACTAAACATGAAAATTTAGGAAGTAAAAATGTTTTTTAGCTCATTGAAAAATAACACATTAAATAAACATATTGAAAAATAACTATATTTTCCAGGACAAAAACATTTGACAGAAGGAGTGGCATTGTTTTACATTTATTTGGACATTTCTTTAATATCTGGCTTAGAATAATGTCTCTAACACTTGATTTAATAGAAGACTGGTAGAGTCTTATATCTGCTTCTGCAATTCAGTTTGCTATAATATGTTATGTTAGGTGAAGAATATAAAATCCAGTCTCCATTCCCCATTTGAAAAGGGAAGATTTTGTGGATGAGCTGAAATGGTCTTGGAGATCCGTAGAAGCCCTTGGCCCACACTTTGAAAACTGAAGATCTCACAGGGAAAAGCCTCTGTCTTTCCATGAGCCACCCTGTCTTTTTTGTTATCTGAGTTCCCTTCCTTAAATAGACTGTTCTAAACATTAAAATGGCTGACGCCTTATCTTCTGAATAAATCAATGCAACTTTAAAGAGATTTAAGCCTCCTATACCAGAAATGAAATGATTCAACACATCAGGGTGTCTGGTGGGAGACATCACTGGTGCTTTGTGATAGTCACTGCTCACCCTCTTCCAAGCCCATAAAAGAGTATAGTTCTCAGCCTCTTTGTAGTGGGTGGAGCCGTGTGGGCTACTTCTGGTCAAGAGGCTCTGAAGAAACATTAAGGACTTAGGCAATTAAGGGTTTAGCTCAAGTATCTTTCTTCCCTGCTCTGGGGAGAATAAAAGATCAATGTTTTAGGTGGACCAGTTAAAAGATGTGGGAGTCTCTATAAGTTGGATCATGGAGTGCCTGTGTAGACCAGAGCTCTCCAAACTGCACTGGACAGGTAGTAAGAGCAAGAAACAAGCCTTTCTCAGGAAAAGGCATTAGTATATGGTGAGTAATTTGTTACTGCAGCATAACCTAGCCCATACTTAAAAATACATTCTTGGAAGGAAAAGAATCTTTGAAAACAGTTTAAAAGGCCAATGTTAAGTCCTGGGATAACAGTGTTCTAACTCACCTGAACAGCCTAGGCTCTGTTAACCCACCTTACTACTCCTGTGTCTGTGCCTGTCCCTGCTGTCTCCATTGTTCTAACTAGCTGGATCTGAGAATAGAAACAAAGCAAAGTGGAAGTCATGTGAAGACCTTTGTTGTTATATACCAGGGCTGGCTCTGTTGACCCCCGGTATATAACAATACCATAAATAACAGTACTTAAACCTAAACTGTTAAACCTTAAACTTGAACTTTCCTTCCTTGATTGCTAATTCCTCATGGACAACTGCATTCTCCAGCTCACCAAGCTCAAAGCATCAGAGGCAGCTTTGATAGTTTCCACTGGTTCATCATTCCCTTTATTCTATTAATTTCTTTTATAAAATAAGTCTCACACTTGTCTATCCCTCTTAGTTATTACCACTAAAATTCCATTCTTGTCTCACAGCCTTCATGCTTGAAATATAACTACCAAAGTCCAAAACCAGCTAACGCAGCTCCAGTTCTTTTATTTTCCGGTGCCATGTGGTGGAAGGGGAAGTGAATTAACTGAAGGTCTAACCTGGGCGGTCGCTGCGGCAGTCAATTTTCATGTTCTGTCTTAATTAAATGCTATCATATATTGTTAAGGTAGGCATTGATAACCTGATTTTGCCTATGTTGGAATTAAGGCTTTGAAAATTTAAGACATTTAGTTCTGTATCACAGATCTTGAAAGTAGTGGCACTAAGATTGAAATCAAAGTCGGGTTCACCCCAGTGCACATAGACCCTCTCTAATGGCCAGTTGTCTTTCCATCAGCACTTACTGAATGGATAGTCAATGGGTGAGCGTGTGTGTATGAATTCATGCATGAATATATGTGTAAGAAGGGTAGTGGGCAAGACCGTCCTGCTCTGATTCTGTGCCCTTTTGCCAGCACAGAGAGGTCACTGTTGTGGGTGTTGTGCTGCTGTCCCCACTGCTGTGCGTTCCCAGTCCTCATGTTCATGACAGCCTTGCGCCTGTATACTCCGCAGTCCACACTCTCACGTAGGATAGCAGAGGGCAACTTAATCAGCGAGTATTGAAAGAATTCTGATTGGGGGCATACTAATGCTTCCTTCAATTAGTTTCCTCCAGAGTTAATCTCATTTATTTTTCCTGTTTGGGCAACCAGCTGTTTGAGGTTGCCGGGCAACCCAGAGTTGAAGGAAGGGAGGGTGGAGAGAGATAGAGGCCCAGAACCTCCAACCAAGGTGAAGATTAAATGAGAATCAAATGTCAGCGAAGATTTATTTTAGGGTACCAACAGATCACTCCAAAACGAACATGAAAAAGGTAAGCTAAATTCAGTTCAGAACATGTGTTTTTTAGTATTTATATTCTTAGCATAATCTAATTTTTCTTCTGAAGCAGTGTGACGACAAAGAGCCGAGGGGATTAGATTTTGAGTGAAAGGGAAAATGTGTCCTCAGGGAAAGCATGAGTGGTTGTGAGACGGCAGCTTTCCTCTGGGATGACTGTGTTGTTTCTACAGAAATGGATTAAACAAGTGAGTATGTTCAATACTGCAGAAACTTCAGAAGCGAAAAGCAGGGAGGGGGACATATCTTATAAGAAACACTAATATTATAAATAGAAAAAAAAACCCTCAAGGGGATAAAACTCAGGGAATTTGAGGCAGACACCAAAGATAAGAGGGGGAAATAGGAGTACTCATGTCCTAGCCCCACAACTTCTCGATACCCTCCCTCCCGCTGTCAGTCACAGGAGTGTTGGTGGAGGGCAGCTGGCTGATGCTTAGAAGGGTACCACGCTGCTATAACTTCATCCTGGGAAGAATGAAGATATTGCCTGGGAAACGCAGGCTACTCTCAGATCCATTGGCTGAGATGGGCTGTTCACTATTCTGAAAGTAAAGAAAAAGCTCCAGGTGATCTTGGGGGAAGAAATGTCTTTCTCTTTAGAGCCTCTGCAATACTTTTGCAATGCATTGCCTATTTGACAGAGGAATTTTTCATCGAAGAAATACAAGGGTACATTCACAAAGCAAAGGCCTACACATAACAGAAAGTGCAGGAATTGCTGCAAAGATTTCAACTAAAGGGAAAATTCCAGAGCCCACTGGGGTCGTTATGTCACCTCCGGCATGTCAAGCACTAACCTAGATTTGGAAACACTATAACATTCTTTGTCCTGAGAATAAAATGAGAATGTTTTACTAAACTTCCAGTCCCACATTCCCAAAGGGCAATTACTTCCACCAGTCCCATGGGAACTGGAATGAAATTTAACTAGAACGAAAGAGAAAGAGAGAATGAGAGACTAGGAGATTGAGGTTCATCTTATTGAACCTATGATTGAGAATCATGTCACTGAGAAACAACATGATTGAACTGTAAGCAAAAATCTTTTAAATAATAATGGAAACATTTTAAAATCTAAATTTTAAATAAGGATAAACCATATATACATATATATCATTGGAAATGATTTCTATTTACTCAATATAAATATATTATAAAACCTAACATCAATGTAATTATATAAATACATATATATTCAAATTTAGAGTGAAAACCCTACCTACCATGTTCATGTCATATCACTCATTTGAACAGTACCTGAGACATCAAGATAAGGCAATAAAAACGACCACAGCTTCTTCATAAATTAATACTTTCCATTACTCCTCTTCTTGTCCAACACATACAGTGAATACGTGGGACCAGATATAGCAGCACAATTCACAATAGCCAAATTATGTTACTAACCTAGGTGTCCTTCACCAGATGAATGGGTTACAAAATTACGGGATATACGCACAATGGAATTCTACTCAGCAATAAAGAAGAACAAAATTATGTCATTTACAGGAAAATGGATGGACCTGGGAGAACATTATGTTAAGTGAGATTAACCAGTCACAGAAAGTGAAGGGTCATATGTTTTCTCTCATCTGTGGAAGCCAGGGAAGAATAAAAATACCAGAGGGACTTTAGACAGTGGAAGAGAAACCCCAGTGGAGCCAGGGAGGTGGTCTAGGGAAGGGTGGGGAGAGGGAGAATTAATGAAGGAATCACTTCCATAGACATTATGTACATATGTGAGAATACCAATGCCAGTCTCAACATCCTGTATGTGGAAGGGAAGAGTGGGGAGGGAGCCAGGGGAAAGCCCACCAAGTGCTGTGTGCATGTATGTCACTATCACTATGAACTACATTATGATGTGAGACTATAATGCACCAATAAAATTATGAAAAAAAAAGAAAAAGTAAAAACAACTCACAGAGTAAAATATTTGTCCATCAGGTGATTTATTTTAAGGGTATTGTAGCCAGATGAACAGAATTCTATTCAGGATCCTTTGTAAAGGTGTGGAAATAGTTCTCAGATGAAACCATTTATGCGATGTCATCTCTTGCAATGAATTTCTCTGGGTAAATGCGATGTTTCAGTGATGTACACCCAGGCTGTCCCAGGTGCCCTGCTGTGCCTCAGGCACACACAGAGCCTTGGAAGAAAAGACCACTGCATAATAGTCTTCATGTCCAACTTGGATACTTAATTGCTGGCAAATTAAAGAGGGAAAATGCCCCAAATCGAAGATGGAAATTGAAGAATGATCATGATATGAATTATCCTGTTGGAGTTCCTGAGTCCCGCCAGGACCGAAGGCTCTCTTTTTCATATGATTTCAGATCCTCTGTGGTCTTTGTGTTCATATGTGGCAGCCAGAGAAGAAACCTGGGCTGATGCACAAGGTCGCAAGTCTGTTATCTGTACCCTCATATTTTCCTCCCTCCCTCCCTCACATGATCCCCCAAATCATCTCAGTAAAATGGGGGTCTGAAAATGCACACATAAACTCTAGCACTGGACTGTCACTCATAGATAGCATCTAGGGGAAAACTGGAAATCTGTGAATGAAGACTGTAAGAAACCTCTGTCAGGCTGGGCCTGGTGGCACACGCTTGTAATCCCAGTACTTGGGAGGCTGAGACAGGAGTCTTGCAGGTTCAAGGCCAGCCTCAGCAACTTGGCAAGACCCTGTTTCAAAATAAAAAAATATATTAAAGAAAAAGAAGAAGAAGGGCCAGGGATGTAGCTTGGGGAGAGAATGTCCCTGGGTTCATCCCCCAGTACCAAAAAAACAAAAGCCTTTGTCATTTAATTTTCCCTCCAAACCAACTGCCTTTATTTGAAGTATTTATCACAGTTTTTTTCCCCCCTACTAGAGTTTTAGAGGATAAAGACCACTTCCTTTTAAACTGGTAGCACTTCTATTCCCAAATATTTCTCCCATCTGCACTACCTCTATAATCTATAATAGGTTAATTGTGTGTCTACATCTCTGTCCATCACTCATACATTTGATATTATTACAAAATTATTTTTATTATTTTTATAATATCTTAACACTCAGGCCTCTTGCAGTATTTGATTATATCATTCTAAGCTAGAACTGGCAATCTGTTCTTTCTGTCTCTGCCTCTCTCAAATCATAATGAAATGTACAACAGAAAGTTGTGGCCTCTGGTCTCCTATGAAATCAAGTTAACATGCTCCACCTGCTGTCATGTTTGGAAAGGAAATCTTGTGTATATTCATACATCATGCAGAATGTCTGCTTCTCAGGACATCTCTTTTCTCCAGTATAAGAAGAACACATTAAAATGAATAAATAATTCATGTCATTTTAAGGAAAGAGAAAAACAAATGAATGTGTGAATTGTTTCACTCCTTGAAACACGGATTAAACATTGAACATTGATTGAAAGGCCATGGTGTTCAGAGAACTGTGACAGAAACTAAAGGAGAATAAAAAAAATATGTGGTACCTTTGTTGTGAGGAGTTTACGTGGGATGGAGGGAAGAAAATAAAGCAACCTGTAAATGTGAATGACAGTGTATTTGGTAAGTACCTACTGGCTATATAAAATTGCTTTTGGACATGTTTCATGATTCCTCATAAAACAAAGACTTAATAAGTTTACTTGGCAGCTGATGGGCAAAGTTTAAAAAAAAATCAAATGAGTTTTTTGTTTTCCTTTAAGCAGTTCCTGGCAATGCTTTCTTTTTTATTTTAAGCAGATGAGTTTTTAAAAACAATGATTGCATTTAGAATCTTCAAGGAAGCTTGTTAACCATGAGTTTGATGACTTGAGGCCCGAGGTCTGAGCAGAGAACTGACCTGGTGCACCACTGCAGGGCCTCAGAGATCTGTTATTTCCATACAGGGGAAACACAGACCAACAAACATAAGGGCAAACATCAGCCTTGAACGGTCTGAGTAGCAAACCACAGGGCATATTGTGCAGCTCCTTGAAGCCTGGTACATTTAGCCCTGGATCTGGCTCCTATAGACAGGGTGAGCAATTACTTAGACAGAGAAAATATTTATCGTTAGTTTTGATAGCTGTTTCATCGAAACCCTGTTTCCTGAGTGAATGGGTATACCGGTTCAAATATTTGCTATTCATTTCATGTTGCTCAGCAGTCTTTGTTTCCTTTGCACTCAGACTCATTCGTCTGGCCATGCAGTCTGTCTCCCAAGAGTGCTCTTGATGAGATATTTTTTTTCTTTATCAGGAAATTGATTTTCTTGCATCACTTTCTGAGATTACTGAATCCAATCTGTCGTAGAGTGACTCAATTCTTGGGAAAATATCTAATTTGGGAGTGTGAGGGTTGATTTTTTCCGGTCACAGGATCAAAGCTGAGTGCAAGCAGGTTGGTAGCAGAGGCAGAGTGGATGCTGTGGCCCACCTGGTCCTTCCCCCAACACCCCTCACCAAGCAACCAGCCATGCCCAGCCTTTGCTTCTGCACCTGAGCACACCTCCTTCCACCCCGGGACCATCCTTCTTCTCACTCCATTTCCTTAGCTCTGTATTTTGACTGAGCTTTCTTGTTCTTATTCCCTAACCATCCTGACAGCTCCTTACAGGGATATCTGACCTTATGCTTGTGTTTCTGTTTGAGGTCAGACTGGCCTATCTTCCCACTCTTCCCTGGTGATGAGAGAGGTGGCTTAGTGGCATAAGCTTTGGGTTAAGAACAGCTGGGCTCCTGGGTCCAAGACTGGCATAGCCGGCAGCACTGTGTTCCCATAAGAGATGCACTAAGTCGTTTTATTATGTAGAAGGGCCTTTGCTATCATACCTTTGAGAGGAGCAATGTGTGTATTTATATTTCACATTAATGTTTTATTAATGACCAATACTTGTTTAGTCTACGATGGCGAAAGGGAGGAGGATATCAGTCTGTACGTCTTTTGTCTAGCTCGCTTGGGTCCTAAACTCAGAACTAGTTTAATGCAGCACATGTATACAGTTACTCTGTTTATAGTTATGGGAAGGTTGCCCCATTTTCTGTAATTAAAATGCCCAGTGTGTTCAATTCATTGAATTTTGCCCTGTGACTATTGCGCTGTTTCTCTCCGTGTGAAGAAATATATTCAATTAAGTCTTGCATAACTTGCACTTTGTCAGGCCAAAAAAAAAATTTTTTTTTTCAAGTTGCTTGTGGTGTCACTGGGATCTATTCTGCAACGTCAGCAGGGCTTCCAGGCCAAGCACAGAGTGGAGACTGCGGCTGAAACAACTTTTATTTATTTTTTGTTCACATTCCAACGTTCTTAAGAAATGCCTGAAAAGAAATGTCGGAACTGTGTTCTGAAAGTACTTTTCAGAGCCCTGTATTACTGCAGAAGTTAAGAGCCGTATAGTTCTGATGGGGAAGAAAAAAAAAAAAAAGACTGTGGGAATATCTCCCCCTCCCCCTAGTTTGTGAAAATGCTAGTTCTTTTTAAATCTCTCTCAAAACTGAGAAATACAATTAAAAATGTTACAGAAAGAGTTTCCCCATTGTTCAACATTGCCTGGCTTTCTCTGAAGGTAGAAAAAGGACAACCCTTGTAAATAATGAGACGATTCTCACTTATATAAAAAAAATAAATAAGAAAACCTAATGAACTCTTGACAAGGCACCTCTGGGTCTTTTCCTGCGGGATTTCCCCCTCTGCACTTTGCAAAGACCTTTATTTTCTCTACCTCCAGCTGAAAGGCTACGTGTAAGATGGGATGGGATGTGTATATTACATACATTTTTATTCTTCTCAGCTCTTGCCAACAGTTGACAGAGACAGAGATGGGAAGCAGCGATCTCAATATTTGAGAATGATTATGTCTCTTATTCTCTGCCCAGTGTGGAACAAAATCTGAAGCGTTTAATTCTCTTGTGCAATATTTTCTTTGTCTCTGTTGCCTCTGAAAGAAATCATTAAGACGCTTTCAGCCTTAGCTTAGCCCTGGGCTGCTAGTAGAGTAGGGGAGCCAAGAGGAGCTAGAAGACAGCAGGCTGAAAGCAGGGGGCCTTGGGCTTAAAGTCCTTGTCACTCACTCACTAGCCCAAAGGCCTATATTTCTCTGCAGCAGCTTTGTCAGCTATAAACTGAAGGTAAATATGTGTATTCGTTTATCTTATAGAGAAGGTGGTTTTATAGTCTTCTTATATTTTGGCATGTTTAGGAATGAGCTTGTGTATGATAAATTGTTTTTTGTTTTGTTTTGCCATGCTAGGGATGGAACACAGGGCCTTGTGCATGCTAGGCATACACCCTACCATTGAGCTACACTCCCAGCCCAAGAAATTACTTTTGAACATCTTATATTTCTAACATCATTGGGAGCCATGATTCCACAGTTTAAAGACTAAAAACACTTCCCTTCCTTGACTCTCCTTTTCACTTCTCAATTGGCAGTGGGTCGACACAAGCAGTTTAGTCTTTTTCAAAGCTCAGTTTCACTGCATTTATAGCACCAAGCTCCTGAAAGAACTACTGGTAGCTCTTCAGGAGAGTAAGTAAGACCTACACAGAGAAAGGCTCCTTTGGCAGAAAGATAGAGATCGCCAATGCAGAGTCTTGGGAATTGCATTAAAATCAGGTACTGAATGCCTGTCAGGGGCCATACAATCATGAGAAAAGTACAACGTTAGAATTAAGCACAGAGTTAAAACGAGGTGCAAATCTAATCACAGTTAAAGTTAAAATTTTATTGGATATATACTTGGCCCCACAGTAAAAGTCATTTAGTGAAATGCCTGAGGATCTTATTTCTCCTGAATTCAGTGAAGAGATTGTTCTTGGGTCTTCATACACCTGTCACAAATCCATTCCATCTTTAGCTCCACCCCTGAACGATTCCCCGATTGAGGTGCCCAATACCGCCTCCATGACTGGCCCATTGCCCTTCTGCTGACCCCCAGAGCCAGAATTTAGTGGTGCTTTTCTCTTGGGTAGATTTATTGAACTTCCCAGATGTCAATTTTCTGATTTAATCAAGTATTTTTGCTAATGTGTTAGAGATGAAAGTCATATATCAAGTTTCTTGTTTAATTAAGAACTTGCATTTCAAATTCAACCTCTTCCCTGCACCTCCTCAACCCTGCACCTCCCCAACCAGCCCTGTCTTCCTTACCTGGTTGTTTCTGTGTGGGAAGACTTGTAATCCAAGTCAGGAGGTCACAGCAGGTATAGACTAGAACAATGTAATGACAGGTTTTGGAGAGATAAATGTAGAACAATGGGCATGTACCTATAGCAATGAGGCCAACTTCAACAAGGTATGGCTGCCTTTAGAAGTAGCAGTTGCTAACATATTTCCCCCTTTTCAAGAGATATTTGCTTTATGACATTTTGAAAAATAGATACAACTTTAGCCCAGCACACTGAAAATTAAAGTCACAAAAACCTGTGGCTGTGTACGTAACCGAGCCTGTCCAGAGAACCAGCTGACATTTATACATTTTCTTATTCATTGAAGCCTGTGTCGGTAAAATAGAAAATAAACCATGAGGGAATGTTAACTGAAAAACAATTTATGTGCCTGAACATATTTTATAACAATGTAAAAGTAAAGAACCAGATCTACTGTTTTAACAGGGGGATTCCTTTGGAATAGTGGAACGTAATGGGGTGAGTGTTTTATCAAGATAGGAAGGAAACTTGTAATGGAAAAATACCCATTCCTTTAATGGATGAGCAAACTGTGCTGTAAATATTCACGCAATTGGTCACCAAATATAATTTAGGGCTGTGTTTGAGGAGCATTTTCCATATGAATATGCTTCAACACCTGCATCCCTTCAAAGCTTACTGTTCAGTAAGGGGAATTGGTGGGCACGTGGCTGGGTGGGAAAGGAGAGAGGCGAATGGAATTCTAAAAATCATCTTTACATTTTTGTCTGTGAAAAGAAAATGGCTGCAATTATAACAGAGTCCTTCCCTCCTCCCCAACACAGTTCCCAAGCCCATTTTGAGAATTTCTTTCCAGTTTCAAAATGAATCATCAGAGAGGGGGTATTTTGTTTTGTTCAAGGGCACGCAGAACTCAGCCCAAGTTCCTGTTGCAAGCCAGTTTGGCGAATAGATTGTCATTAGTGACGTACAGTGGAGTGTCAAGGCAGGTGTTTTGAAAAGAAATAAATAACATATTTTAAAATATATGTTTGCATTGGAAATATTTAGGCCCTAAAGGTGGGAGACATTTTTGGCCACTTCTCAATCGCTTTTTGGTTTTTGCTTTCCATCTACAAATATCTGTTAGTGCTCAGTTTTGTTGCTTACACATGAGTCCAGAGACTCTTTAAGCCGCCCGCATCAGGTGACAGAGCTCTAGTCGATGATCATCTTGCCTTTTTATCCAATCTATTACCTTTGTTCCTCCCAGGATGGTCTGTGTGATCCCATTTATATCCTCCAACACATGTTTATAAAGGGATCATAAGCATAATTATAAAACGTCACGGTGTTTCGCATAGAATGGAAAAGTCTTAAGGGAAGCATTCACGTAGTCTCTCATTACATACTTCATCCATGCCTGCACCTTAGTCTGGCCTAAGAACTATGGATATAGCAGTGATTTATAGGTTCCTACCAACAAGCAACTACAGTTATTACTAAACAAGTCAACAGATAAATTCACAGGTAAGTACTCATGGTGGTCAGGATTCCAAAGGTAATGCAAATGCTGATGGGGTTGAGAGTTACTGTTACTGGGGGTGTTGGCTAAGGGCTCTTTTATATAGTAATCATGGGAGCCTCTCCAAGAATGTACGGTTTGAGATGAGTACAAGGATCCAGGGGAGGGACCAAGGGGAAGACAGTTCCATGCAGGAAGGAGAACCAGCATGAAAGAGGTGGGCAAGAGGCTGTAAGGACAGGTTAAACGACCGGCGGGGCTGGAAAGAGCAATCGAGGAGTCCTGGAAGAGTTTGGGAATGTAAAGAAGGGCCAGGGTATACTTGTCGGTCCAGCCTGTGATAGGAATTGTAGCCTTTATTCTAAAGTGTAATGTTGTATGTAAGTGAAGTGACATGACCTGAGTTATACTCTAATGGGATTGCTTTCAACACGAGCAGTTAATGAGTAAGGAAGTATGGGGCGGAATGGGAATGAGGTGGTGAGAAGGCCTCCTGGGGGATAGGACTGGCAGCCAACAAGGGTGGGGGCGATAAACCTCACGCTGGGAAGAAGCCTGCCTTGCCTGCTCTCTTGTAGCTTTGTGGAACCCTCAGGTGTGGTTGTCAGTGACAGACTTGTGACATTCAAAGCTTAGCTTAATATAGACAAACTATTTTTTTGTTTCTCTTCTCACTGGGCATACATACCTTTATTCTAAACATCAATAAAGGAGAAGTTAAAAATACCAAAAGCATTTAGGACAGCTTTCAGCATGAGTCTACCTACAGAAATAACTGTTTGATATGGAATCAGATGGGCCATGGAGTTCCCAGCGGCGTGACTAAAGAACCGAATGTCTCTGTGGGATGAAACGCCGGCCTACGCCTTTCCTAGGGGTGATCGTGTTCCTATTTGCCCAATGGAAAAATGGCCCATTATGTGAGCCTAACGTTTTATCAACTTTCCAGACCAAAGGGCTGGTGAGAGTTGGGGCTTATAGTAATGTTTAGGCCTCAAGCCCATGTCCCTCCCCCCCACAAGGGTTCCCTTAATTCCTTCTTCAGTAGCACTTCTCCTGACCCAGCTCTGTGCCCAGCTGCTCCGCCAGCTTGCTACTGCTTTGGCCCTTACTTTTGGCCAACTCATGAAGAGAATGATGATGATAAGAATGTTTATAATATTAACGTATATCGAGTATTTTTTGTGTTTCAGACATTGTGATGTTTGACCTACATTATCTCATTTGCCCCTTAGCGTATCCCAAAAGGTATCCTAAGTTATAAATTATTCCCATTTTAACATTGAAACTATCAGCAAGATCGAGGCTATGGTGGATTAGTAGAAAAGGCAAGGAAGAAAGAGAGCCCAAGGAAGAGGCAGGAATGTGTACGGGACGTGCAGAAAGAAGGCTGGGGTGGCAGGTGTTAAGGCAGCTGCTTGGGAGGTGGGTATCAGGTGGACAGAAGCATCATTTGAACCACAGTGACACTTTGCTCATAAGTGAGTCATGTGGCCCTTCTAGACTAAACCAACCAGACGCCATTGCTTCCCATCTAATTATTTCATTTCCCTGAATTGGTCTACTCAAAATAACCACTTTGGGGGGAAAAAAAAAACCAGTCAGCTTGGAATAACTTCTATTATTTAGGAGCCTTCAGCCTACTTAATAAGCCAAATTTCCCTCACAGCGCATGACCTTTGAAGACTGTTTTTACCCAAATTAAAGCACTAATGGTGCTCATCCAAATTTTCATTCAGCGTAATTTGGGATTCCTTTTAGGTATTTACCTTTGGCAGGGAAAATGAAGCCTACCAGCATGGCCAATAGACAGCAGTTATGTTAGACTTCAGGAGGGCTTTGAGTTAAATGAAGAAGAAATTTTCTTTCTTTTTTAAAAAATAATTCAGTATATATGGAGCTTCTCCAAAATAGGGAATGGTAAGGAAATAATTAATGAGTCCAACATAAATCAAAATATTTGTTTGATGACAAACTACCCTCAATGGAATCTGTTAAATACACTTGAGTAACCTGCATCCATCAAAAAGCTCTTTCTCCCTTAGAAGCTACTGTCTACCGGAAGCATCTTGCAGATAATAAGACTGTAGATAGTTGATGAAAAATTGCAGGCACATATGTGAGCACGAAAAACCATACAGAGTTAGCATGGAGAATTATTAAAGACATTTCCCCTACTTCTCTATTTCAGAAACCCTTAGCAATTGTGCAGAGGAGCTGAGCTGCTCAGCTAATGACTATGGGGTGTACACATTAGCAGATTAGCATAAATTCATCCTTGATGTAGCTATCAGTTGGGTGTTAGGGAGCCTCTGAAGATTTGGAGATTTTGATTAATCTGAACAAACTCGGAGAATAATGGGCTCATCGGATCACTGGGAGCAGATGTGTCCCGCCTAGCTGGTGCCCTCTGTGGCTCCCAGACAGCATTTGCCTGCTCCTCATGCTGAGGTCTTTCTGCAGCTAGTGTTTCTAATGTCTGTTTTTCCAGCCTTTAGGGTATTTCATTCTTGGCTGATTGCTCTTGTATTGTCTGTAGTGCCAAGTGAACCTGGGCCACTTGAAAAATCATGAAAAAAGGAAATGGAGAGTGTTGTCTATTTTTCGGTAGGTGCAAAAGAATGCAGTCAAGTTAGAACACTTGTCCAGTGCCCGCAATGTGTGCAGCACAGTGTTGAGACCTGGAGGTTGCATGGGAGGGAACTGTAATGACCAGGAGAACGAATAAGAACATGAAAAAAACATGGCGCCTGCCATCCAAATGTACCTAAGCTTATCCGCACAGCCCTTCTTTGTCTACTTATGTAGTTAGGTGCTGCTTTTGTACAACAGACAGATAGGATGTTTTAGATTTCCTATGGGGCTCCCCTTCTGGCACTTTATTAATCAATGATAGGTGAAGGTTTGGGAACATAGAAATTGTGGATCCATTTTTAGAGGGGTTCCTGGAACATGGTTCCTTGCTTTCTCCCTGGTTCCTCACTAACATTTCCTTCTGCCACCCTTCTGTCTTCTGTGCAGTCCCCAGACACTAGGCTTAGGCCACCATGGCTGGTTATGTACTGTGCCCACAAGCTCAGTCCATGGTGCTGCATCATAAATACAATATTATCTCTGACCAACTTTGCCGTTGTCCTAAACCACCCACAGAAGGCGACTGAGTTTTATCACCTCCAGACTTTCCATCTGTAGGAAAAGAAGGCTTGCCATCAAGCTCCAAAAATAACACAGCTGCTTATCTACCCCATGCAACAAATATGTTTTGAGGTATCAGGACAAGCATCCTAGATTCAAAGTATGGGCAAGAGAAAGAGAAGCGAATTAGCAGCCCAGTGAAGCAAGTCTGCATTCTCACCTTTGGGCAAACCACTTTTCTTTGTAGGCCTCCAGCTGCTTATTTTTAATATTCAGCAGTTGTACTCAGTGACCTCGAAGGCAAAATTGAACAGTCAGTAATTTCTTTCTCTTTCTTTTTGTGGTACTAGGTATTAAACCCAGGGGTGTTCTACCCTGAGCTATACCCCCAGCCCTATTTTATTTTTTATTTTGAAATGAGGTCTCACTAAGTTGTTGAGGGCCTCCCTAAGTTTCTGAGGCTGATCTCAAACCTGCAATCCTCCTGTCTCAGCTTCAGCTTCCCATGTACTGGGATTACAGATGTATACCATCACACCCGGATTACATTCAGTGATTTCTTTTTTTTTTTTTTTGCGGTACCAGGGATTGAACCCAGGGGCGTTCTACCTCCGCGCTACACCCCCAGCCCTATTTTTTTATACTTTATTTTGAAACCGGGTCTCACGAAGTTGTGGAGGGCCTCACTAGGTAGAGAGAGAGAGAGACAGGGAGAGAGAGAGAGAGAGAGCTGAGGCTGGCCGTGAACCCAGGTCCTCCGTTCTCTGCCTCCCAAAGTACTGGGATTACAAGCGTGTGCCACCACGCCCGGCCTACATTCAGTGATTTCTAACACTTGGGTCAGAGAAAGGTACACCGATGTAAACAGTCACAGCTAGACCTCCACCAACCCAAAAGCTCACATGGGTTAAGACGGGGTATGGCTACTGGGTATGCCATCCAAACTAATATGTCCAATACTAGTCATACTAGATGTCTAGTGCGGGGCATCAGGGGCTTAGCACCAACATAAAAGATGAACTCTAGACTCATCAGAAATAGAAACCACAACAGGTAGCGGCTGCTCTTCCCTCCACCCAGACCTTCTCTGAAGAGGCAGTCGGCCCTGAAAGTCGCCAGGCAGATGGCCAGCTGCTCCCGGGGGCAGCCTGGTCTTGAATGTTGCTGCTCACCTGATCTAAGCGTGTGAGCTGCCTTCAGCAGGAGGCAGGAGCCGGGGCTGTGGGGCTGTAGCCTTTCTCTGCACACACAGCTGCTGCTGCCACTCTCTGCCAGGTGACTGTTCCTCTCAGCAACAGCTGTGAGAGGGAAGAGAGAAGAAGGGCCGTGACCACAGGGCAGTCCTCTTAAAAATAGCTCCAGGGCTTGTGCCACAGCATACTGATTTGTTTTTAGGGTGGTTTTAATTTGCATAGTGAGTTCAAGAGTCCCCAAACTCTAAAGGAGATAAAAGCATCAATATTAGAAGCTAGTATGTAGAGAAAATAATATAAAATATAAGTTTTTATTCCGAGATGAGGGGAAGCAGTTGAGCAAAAGGAAAAAGAAATGTTGACGATATCATAAGAACAGAAATAACAATCAGGACAAAGTGCCCAGTGTGTCCACTTTCATTCTCATAACAACCTAGAAATTTGCTGTAAAGAAACTAAGGCTCGCTGGGCATGGTGGTACACTCCTGTAAGCCCAGTACTTGGGAGGCTCAGATAGGATTGCTTGCAGCTTTGAGGCTGGATTGAGGCCAGCCTCAACAACTTAGCGAGACCCTCTGCAATTTCGTGAGACACTGTTTCAAAAGAAAAAAATACAGTAAGGTTGGGGGGGTAGCTCAGAGGTAGAATGCCCCTGGGTTCAATCCCCTGTACCAAAATAGTAGTAGTAATAATAATAATAAGAATAAGAAGAAGAAGAAGAAGAAGAAGAAGAAACTGAGGCTCAGAGTGAGTAACTTGCTCTAATTTACACATTGCTAGAATATGCTAAGGAAGCTATGGTTGGTTCAACTTCTTTATTCTTTTTGTTTCTTTTGTGATCTTATAGTTATATATTGCCCTTTTAGGGTGATATTATTCCAGGAAGTAGTTTTTGTTCCAATATTGCCCATATGCTAGAGACCTTTTCTGTCTCTTGCCAGTTTTTCAGTGACGGATGCAAACTTTTCTTATAAAATTTTGATCAGATCCTAAAAAATGAATAGAGAGACAGAGAGAGAGAGGCATACTAACTGTGAGACAGAATGACAGACCCAACTATGTCTACATCTCAACTCCCAGAACCTATAAATCTATTTTCTTCATGGCAAAGGGGACTTTGTAGATGCGATTAAATTGGGATTTAGAGAATATACTGGATTATTGATTGGGTCCAGAGTAATCAGAAAGGTCCTTAAAAGTGGGCAAAGGAGACGGAGGTGAGAGTTGAGAGTCAGAGAAGGCGATGTGACCACAGAAGCAAGGTCAGGATGACAGGATATGAGAAGGACTCAGCTGGTCTTTGCTAGCTCTGAAGATGGGGATCAGGGGCCTTGAAGCAAAGCCCATTGTCTGGCCTCTAGACGTGGGAAAAGACAAAGAAATGTATCCCTCGCAGAGCCTACAGTGGGCATGCAGCCCTGGTGACAGTTTGAGTTCAGCCTGGAGACACCCAGGTCAGACTTCTGACCTACAGAACTGTGAGACGCCTGTGTGCTGTCTTAAGCCAAGGAGTACCTGGCAATTTGTTATAGTAGCCTTAGAAAACCATCACACTAAACACGAATAGCAGTGTACACTTACCAGAAGTATTCGTAGCAAGGACGCATGCCACAGACTCGGAAAATGGAGCTGGTTGGTCCTCTGCTTATTCTGATTTTAGGGCCAACTAAAGATTCTGGTTTCATTCATTTCATTTCTTCAAATACCTAGCAGAGACTGCCCTTTCTTGCAGAAAACGGAAATCCGCCTGAGAAATGATGCAAAGATACACACAAAGAAAACTTCACCACAGCCTTGATCTTCAGAAGTTTAAAGCAGCTGGTGAGATCATGGAATTATTGAAAGCACATTTCTCAACAATACTATCTGGTCTTATGCATAGATTTGATTTTCAAGATGTCGGTGGCCTATGTGACACTGATTTGGTTGTCACAATGCTCTAAGTCTCTTAGGATTTCCATGTGTCTCTGTACTTGCTGTCCCCATTTTTAGAAGGCTCTTTCTATCAGTTTTTACATTGTTTACTTCCTTGCTTCTTCAAGTTTTTGCCTAAATGTAATCTTCTCAATGAGGTTCTTCCTGGCTGGGTGTGGTGGCACATGCCTATAATCCCAGAACAAGTCAGGCTGAGATAGGAGGATTGCAGGTTCGAGGCCAGTCTCAGCAACTTAGCGAGGCTCTCAGCAACTTAGGGAGACCCTGCTTTAAAAAAAAAAAAAATGGCTGCGGGTATAGTTCAGAGGTAGAATGCCCCTGAGTTTAATCCCCAGAACCAAAATATAACTAACTAAATAAAATGAGGTTCTTACTGACCAATTTGTTTGAAATGGTCTCTCTCTGTTGTACTCCCCACCTCTTTCTTGTTTTGCTTTTCTCTTTCGCCCTTCTTTCCACTGAATGTATTATATATCTGACATTTATTCTCTTGACTTTTTCTCTCTTTCCATTAAATATGTACATGGTAAGGGCAGGGTTTTTGTCTCTTTTGTTTACTTACATATTTGCTTTGTTTGGTACCTGGTGGATACTCATTCACCATTTGGATGAATAAACAATCTTTAGACTTAGGGAGTGTTGGCTTAGTTTAAGCCCCCCCCCCCATTCGAACGGTGTGATTCAGTGTAGAAGTGCAGACCCAGCGTTGATGATATCACCGCTTCCTCAGTTCCACGAAACACCAATCAATGGCTGACTCCCTGAACTGCTGGCACCTGAGAGCTCAGACGCGCTTTGCCGCCTCCCTGAGGTCCACAGAGCTTTCCCAGCCACCCCGCTAGCTGCCCCTCATCCCCAGTCACGCTCTGCCTGGTCAGAGCACGTGGGATGCAAGGTCGATTGAGAGTGGAGACTATTAGGTTTAAATGCTCCACCTGAGGGATTCAGGCTAGTTACAGTGTCTTAGCTCGTTTTATACCACTGCGCATAAATCACATTCTTTCTCCAGAAAAAGGTTGTCATGTTATCTTAATCATACTCTAAGCTGCACCTCTGGGAATTTTGTGTATAAAAGCTTCTGTTAGAGTCTATGGGGTGGCTTTGTATTTATTCTCATTTTGATTTGACCTGAGTATGGCACGTAGATTTTTCTGCTCAGTGTAAAGCACATATTTCTCCATGAAAAGAGGCCCAATACCAGATATAAATAAAGAAACCAAAAATTATCACTAATACATTAATTTTGGCATAAGTACTCTGGGTCTTGTCTACATTATTCCCTTTCTCAACGTAATCCCAGATGCTCTAAATTTCATCTTAAGCTACTGTTACACCACCCAATGTATCTTATTTACCCATTTTTGTGAGTGTGAACCTCAAATTGCTAGGGATTCTCTTGTTCTGAGGATGGATGCATATTTTCCTTCCTCGGCTGTATTTGAGTTGAAAGCGTGAACAGGACTTATCTCAAGGATCGCCCGCCACTCATCGTCCTTGAGTCGATGTACAGGCTTTTGTAGTGCCAGTGACTAAGGTTGACTTGAGGATGTGAAATATGGGAGGAAATTTGCCTACGAGACCTGCCACGTTTGCAATCACTCAAAGATATTCAGCAACAATATTCTGTCTTGCTGAATTATTAATGAAGCAAAGCTGAAAGACTCACTCTGGCCACATCTATTCATACTTAGATGAGAATTTATTAGGGAGACAAAAATATGTGCTGAGTGTTGTTATAGTAGCGCCTGTTTTTCATGTATGGCTATCATAAAGACTAGAATCACCTGGGTTTCTTATTGCAAATGTAAATTCATGGGCCTCTCCCCAGAGCAACTGAATCAAATTCTCCAAAAGTAGAGCATAGAGAATCTATCCTTTAAAACAAGTTCTTCTAGGTTAGTTATTATTATATGTTTTTAAATTTGGCCAACTGACATAGAATGTGGTGTGACCCTTTCACGACAACCGCACTCATTGGATTGGCAGCCAGGGAGTAGATGGATTGGTGTGGCATCGCTCCCTCGTTGCCGTGGATGGAACGACCTGAAAACCATAAAGGCATTAAAGTATCCGTGGCACAGTGTGGCACTGAAGGCTCAGCCACAGCTCCTTGTGCTGTTCCAGTGCCATCTTGTGAAAGACCATGATACTCCTCTACTGGTCATTGCCCCCAAAAGTAGCATCATTTGGTAAAAGTGAGAAAGAAGAGCATTCTTTTCCTTGATTACCAGATTTCATTAACTAAGAGTAAAGCTGTTTTGTGTTTGAGAGTGGTATAATTCAGTGCTACTTATTTTGTCCCATCTGAGTTCTTGCAATTTTATACTATAGTTAATTAAGTAAAATTAGTTTAAGGTACTATTTTTTTTCTTTATGGTGAACATGTTAATGAAGAGTATTCCTGCCTTTCCAATTTTGTTGTCCCCATCATAAAAATGATCCTTATACTAGGAAGAAGCATTGCTTTCTCTAACAGTCCCTGACCACGTGGCTGTTCCAGATTTTGGACCAGAGGGGACAAATACTCTTCAAGAGCTGACTTGCCACCAAAGCAGCCAGGATGAGTTCCTCACCAGGAAGGAATGCTTCCCATACAGTGACAGCTTGCTCCTGTGCAACCATTACGTTTTTTCAGTGTTTCTCTGCATTAGCAGTTGCTATTGCCTCCCACTCTTCCCTCTCCTTTCTGTGTAATAATAAATTGAAATGTGAGTTTTGATGAATAAATGCTTAGATAATATTTGTAAACCTTCTGCAAACTCTAAAGTGTTATACAAATGAAATAGGTAGATGTAATTTCCAATTAGAGGAGAGTCAAGCTTTAGTAGTAACTCATCTTCTAGCTGGCTCTGCTTTAAGGGGGCTCTGCCAGGAATTTCTTCTTCTTTCCTCTTCCTCCTCCTCTTCTTGCTCCTCCTCCTCCTCCCCTTCACTGTTTAAATTATATGAGTGACACATATTCATTTTGAAAAGACAGAAAATATAGCTAGAATAACATATGTAGATACAAATAAATAAAAATAGAAATTAATCATATCATGTAGAGGCAATCACTAGCATTTTCTTTTCTAACAAATTACATGTGTATCCTTCTTTACTATAACTTGTGGAACATACATGACTCTTCAGCTGAATATAGATAGGTATGTCTGCAAGTGTAAATTTTACAAAATAATTTATATATGAGCATATTCCACTTTGCTAGTATAATATATCATAGTCTTTAAGAACATAAGCACTTGCCCCAAACTGCTTGTGTTTGAATCCTGGTTTCACCTAAGGTATTAACTTAAATTCTCTGTGCTTCCTTTCCCTCATCTGTATAATGGGGATAATCATAGCATTTGTTTTGTTGGGCTGTCTTGAGGATTAATAAGATAGTTAATTTTAGCCGGGTGTGGTGGCGCACGCTTGTAATCCCAGTACTTTGGGAGGCGGAGACCGGAGGATCCGGGTTCGCGGCCAGCCTCAGCTCTCTCTTTCTCCCTGTCTGTCTCTCTGTCTGTCTCTCTCTCTCTCTCTACCTAGTGAGGCCTCCAAAACTTCATGAGACCCGGTTTCAAAATAAAGGATAAAAAATAGGGACGGGGGTGTAGCGCAGAGGTAGAACGCCCCTGGGTTCAATCCCCGGTACCGCAAAAAAAAAAAGTTAATTTTATGTTAAACACTTAGAAGAATGCCCTATCCATAAAGAATTGTCAATAACTGTTGTATTTTACTATTAACTAATTCTATTATTACACATTTAAGATTAAAGGAATTTGTTAACTGCAAATATATGATATTTTTAGGCAAATCAAACAACTTAGAATTAGTCTCATGTTATTTTGTTTGTTGTTGTTGTTGTTTTGTTTTGCTAGGAATTACAGACCACCAGGTGACAGGGAACCTGAAATAAATACACTTGAGAGATGGGTGGCAATAAAATTGGTGGGAACTCTTCCTGACAAGTCCTTCTTAATTGAAAGCCTAAGGAAAAATATTTCCCTGATTTCTGTAGGAAACTCAAATGTACAAGTCTGAGCGAAAAAGCGGCCGAACTTCAGAACATGAAGTAGAAAATGCATTGACCACCTCCAGGAGCAGAGTGTTCATTCAAGGCCAGCTGTTTCATGTAAACTAAAGTTAGGTAAAGGGAATACAGGGAGGAATAGAAAACCATGCTAGTGGTGTTTGTCAGAATCTTCCCTTCATCTCCAAACTGTCTTCATTGTCTTCCAAGGAAAACACGATGACTGACTGCTACTTGCAAAATACCAGTTGTGCTAATGATGCTTCATCATTTAAAGTGTCTTTTCCAAGCTCATTCACAAGATTTATACAAAAAAGATTTTCATGTGGTGATGTAGTTGCTTGATCAAAGCATATTTTGTTTACCAATTTAATCAGGAATCTTATGGTGAGCAGAACTGTTCTGATGAGTTTTTCCATGTTTTTTTCCTTTCTTTATATATTCATTTATTGGTGCATTGTAATTATACATTTTGATAAAAATGTATCTGAATTTGACTTGGCTATTTTTTAAGACAATTGAGAAGTTAGTCATTTGACTCTAAGTGTGAACATTTCAGGGCATATTTATGAAAAGATAAGAAACCAAAAGAACTTTCTTCCAATATTAATACAATATTAGTAATATTAGTAAGTCATATTTATTACTTACTATGTTTTTTTCCCTGATGCATGTTTTCTGTATAGATGAAAAGGCCCTCTGATCAAATTCCAGCTCTGCCATATAGTCATTATATACTTTTGGAAAAGTTAACATTCTTTCCCGGCCTCAGCTTCCTTACTGGTCAGCTGGGAATGTGCCATCTCCAGGTTTAATAAGAATAACATTTATTGTGTCTGGCATAATTTCTGGTAGATAATAGATAATAAACATTAAGAGTCTCCTTTCCTCTTCTGTTGAGTCTTAAATTATTGTCCTTTACCTATAATCTCTAAAATAAATGAAGATTTGAATAAGATCCTCTTTTAAGCAAACTCAGAAAATCTCCTTGAAATCTTTAGAACCAACCTCCTGAGACACTGAGGTCCAAAGATGATCAGTTCCGCAATCATTTCCTAGAAAAATCTTTGGACCAATAGTTCAGTACTATTACATACCAAGACTGGCAATGACATGGAAATGTTGGTTTGGGCTCTTCATGAATCTCTGCAAAAGAGTATAATGATCACTGATAGAAAGTTAAAGTCAATATTTGCCCTTTTCCCTTGCAACTGTAGAAAGAGTATTCAAGGGAGAAGTTATATGGGTGCTAACTCCTCTCTCTTAGATGGAACTATTTGGAGAGAAGTTGGAATCAAACAACTAAGTAATTATTTTAAAGTTTTACAACTCACAGATTTGAACATTTTTATTTTCTTTCCTGTCATTTATTGGTCTGACATCATATAGAGTGGGCAAGGCTAAAAAACACAGGTGCCCAACATCTTTGAAGCATAACACTCAGATTGCCCCTCCAGCATTAACACAGGATTGACATTTGTTTCAGAGATGCACCTATAAAATTACAAAGTGCATCATTTCTGGAGGAATAATGAGATCATGATTCTCAGAAGTACCCCTAACTGGCTGTACAATAAAAGGGAATATGGTTCTTCTTTATACTCATTTTCAGCTCCTTCAGTACAAATCCTAAATTTCTGGTATATGTGGTACAAGAGAGATCCTTGTGAACACATCTTTTCAGTTGTGTGGCAAGTGAAAAAGACAGATGAAGTGTATCTTTTCCCCATGACAATTATTTTACTCAGTCACAACAAAACCATATACTTGATACTGTCTTAGCTATGGAAGGGTTGCAGGCTCGGCTTGTTTAGAAACCATACACCCCAGCATAGTTACAAGAGAGAAAGGCAGTAGGTGACAGCAGGGTGTAGATTGAGCCAGGAGCTAAGAAGCTGATGATGGGAAGGATGTTGAGTTCCTGGATGAAGTTGTTATTAAGTCATTGTCTGTGTCTGGGAGAGTAGACGTGACTTATTTCAATATAATCATCACTTATTTGAAATGGGCCAGGCTGATCTTTTCACACTGTTCCTGTGGTTTACTCAACTTGTAGTCTACATTAAAGAAGTTTGTAAAGTCATGAAGGAATTGCCTGGAAGCAAAAGTAAGGCTCTAAATATATGTAATTATAGTTCATAATTTTTAAGCCTAAACATATTTACCATTTGAATACTGATAGTAATTGTTGCGAAGATCTACTGTATGCCAGAATTTTTTTCTCACTTATACCTCATAATAGTCATTTGGTAAGAAGTAGCATTTTTAAAAAATTATCTCTGGGGAAACCAGAACCTACCTACAGCTCTTTCTGAGCATTACAGTCTGTGGGAGGACTTGGGTCAAAACAGAAAGGTAGATATATCCGAGTATAATCTGCAAAAGTTGAAAATAGACATTATAGCTTCAAGTTCCTCTGTTGTCCCTTTTCTTAAAAAAATAATGAAGTATCCTTACCATGGATCTATTTCCATTGTTGAGCAGAGGATTTATTGCTTGATTAGTATTCATTATATCACATACCACCCAATTTCTTGATGAAAACTCTGAACATAGTTACAACACAATGTGGACAGTGTGATTTGGAATTTCAACCAATGCCCAATAATTATAGACCTAATTGTTCAACAACTGCCTGTTTTGAGATTTTCTTCATAACAGCAAAACGTGGGAAGAACTGACCCAAGAAGCTAGACTTTCGTTGCATCTTCTAAACACTTTACCTGTCTTTCAGTGACTTGATCTGTTGATTTGGGCAGTTAGAAGGATATATAGTGTACCCTCTTCCATTCAAAGAGTTTATATAAGTAAAGTAGGATTTTGATGCTTTTACACTCAATCTGACACCCTTTGTGAGAGCTAACATCATTTTTTTAAGGATTCAGGAGAAGTTACTAATGTAACTGCTATCTCAGAGACACAGCAGTCATTTTAATACCTGTATTCATCAAGTGTTTTCACCTCTTGGTTCTTGAATATAATCTACTTTAGAGCCAACAGGGGATCGTGGGAGGACATTGAATGTAAAGCTGGCAGAAGGCGTTTAGTGGATTTTTTTCCCATGTATTTTAATGTATTCAGTACCAGAATCAGGTCATTTTGCAGATCAGCATAGTGATATTTACCCTGAAGTGAAATATGCATTTCCATTTCTTTTACAAATTAAAAGTTATTTTTTGGATTTGAAAATTTGAATCTTTTTACTTTGACTTTGGGTCTCATTAAAATTATAGAAGCAGGAATGAAAAAAATCTATATATAGTTTCTCTTTCACACAGCAGTTAACAACAGAAGTTAAGAAGTACCCTAGGCTGTTCACATTTCTCCCTTGCCTATGGGAAATCTCTTTTGGTGGGTTACATGAGGGAAACAAGATGTCTGTAGCAGCTAAAAGCCATAGGAGACAGTTCCTGGCAATGAGTTTTAATTATAGATTTTGCCATTTCTTAGAGCTTTCTGTGAGGAGACATCCTAGTTTGCCATCTTGATCAGCTTTTATCCAATAAAGCACCTTACCTATGTTTGCTAAAACAGGAGACAAGATATAGTGTCACTTCTCTGATATGTCACCTATGACCATGATGTTGGCCTGACCATCCCATCCACAGGCTAAGGTTCACTTTTACTTAGGCATCGTTCTTGGGTTTTTCTTTTCTTTTTCTCAATACCATCACCCTCATCTAAAACCACATCATTTCATAGCTTGATGGCAGACAGCCACAATTCTCTGTACCTTCTCGGCAACATGTTCTCCCTGTCTCTACTTCTTAATGTGAAACAGCGACTGGCAGTTCTTCCCAAAACTGTGTTCTCACGTTGACAATATCCTTTCCAGTAGGTCTCTATTTTCCACTGCATATATGACTGCACATAATCATTTGCTCCTCTCCACAGTAGACTTCCTGTCTTTTTACAGGTGCATCTTTATGTGAGTCTGCTCTGGCTATGACCTGTCAGAATCATAATTAGTCATGTTTTTAGTGCTTCTGCTTTCTCTGCTCCCTGGGACAATCTCTGAGAAGCCTCTACCTCGAACATGTGTCTGTGCTGCCCTTGCTTCCCCTCTGCATCCTTACTTACACTCTATCCCATTGTTAGGATTGGAGCCTTTCGACTGGTATTACCCAGCAAAAATATGAGGCAAGCATCATGTGTGTTGTACCCCAGGTTAGCGAGAAATCACAGAGATCAAGGGAGACCAGGAGTAAAGATCAAATTGAAGCCGTTTATTTCTTTTAAGCTGGTGGCCAGTGGTCCAGAGTGGGTCTTAAAGCAGACTCCAACAACTGGGCACTGGAGTCAAAGTGAGCAGGTTTTTAAAGGCATACAGCATTTGTGACTTAAATACTGATTTAAAAATAGCACATACAGCTTGTGTCATGGTTACATAAATGGTTACATACATCATGACTTTATAACCAATCAGCTATTTCCAACTAAACTCTAAGTGGAAGGGGGTTTACTTATCAGCAGAAGCTATAGTAACAGAAGTCAAACATTACGCAGTTAATATTATCTCTGGGTGAGAAGTTCAGTAAAGTTTATAACTTCTCATTTTGGCAGAACAAACTGTTGCTTGGATTACAAATTTTTCTTTTCCTTGGGTAGAGTTCGTCCTTTCAGCTACTTTCAGCAGAGAAGAGGGTTCGTGTAAAATGGAGTTACTTCTGCTTTTATACTTTGTCTTTACATGTGAAATGACCTATGTGATTTAAACTTTTCTGATAACTATATTAAAAGGTAAATACAAACAGAAGAAAATAATTTAGTAATATTTTATTTAACCCAGCACTGTTATTTCATCCTATAGTTAACATAAAAATTATTAATGTTATATTTTACTTTTGTCATAATGAAGTCTTTGGAATCAGGTGTGTTTTTCCACTCACAGTACATCTCAGTCTGGGCTGGTCACATTTCAAGGGCTCAGTTGCTACATGAGATTGGTGGCTATCTCCTTTTTTCAAGACTTTATTTTTTATAGCAGTTTTAGTTTCAAGCAAAACTCTGAACAAGGTGCAGAGGTTTCCTCTGACCTCCTTGCCCCCACGTATGTATAGCTTCCCCCAGTCTCACAGAACAGCACATTTATTACCATGGATAAATCTACACTGACACATTATAATCACTCAAAATGCAAAGTTTCCATTAGGGTTCATTATTACAGCTATATATTCAAGGGTTTGAATGAATGTATAATGAATTGCATACATCATTATACTACTGTACAGAGTACATCCGCTGCCCTAAAACCCCTCCACGCTCCACCTATTCATCCTTCCCTTTACCCCAACACGTGACAATCACCGATCATTTTACCATCTTTGCAATTTTTCCTTTTCTAGAATACCACATAGTTGGGATTATACAATACATAGCCTTTTCAGATTGTCTTTCATTGAATAATATGCATTTAAATTTCCTCCATATCTTTTTATAACTTGATAACTCGGTTCTTTTTTAGCCTGAATAGTATTCCATTTTCCTGGATGTACCACAGTTTATTTATCCATTCACCTACTGAAGGACATCTTGATTACTTCCAAGTTTGGGTAATTATTTATGAAACTGCTACAAACATTCATGTGCAAGTCTGTGTGTGGATGTAAGTTTTCAGCACGTTTGGGTAAATACCAAAGAGCACGATTGATGGGTTTACAGTAAGAGTATGTTTAGTTTTGTACGACACCGTCAGACTGTTTTCAAAAGTGACTGTACCACTTTGCATTCCCGCCAGTAATGAATGACTATTCCCATTGCTTCACATCCTTGCCAGTATTTGGCGTTGTTAGTGTTCCAGATTTTAGTCACTCAAATAGGTGTGACCTGGTATTTCATTGTTTAAATTTCCATTTCTCTGATGACATATGATGTGGAGTATTTTAAATATGCTTATTTGCCATTTATATGCCTTCTTTAGTGCGGTGTCTGCTAAGATCATTGGGCCGTTTTAAAATTGTGTTGTTTGATTTTGTATTGAGTTTGAAGAGCTCTTAGTTTATTTTGTATAATAGCCCTTTATCACATATGTCTTCTGCAAATATTTTTTTCAGTCTGTAGCTTGTCTTCAGTTTGTTGACATTGTCTTTTGCAGAGCAGAAGTTTGTAATTTTAATGAAGTCCAGATTATCAATTATTTCTTTCATGGATTGTAACCTTGATGTTCTATTTAAAAAGTCACTGCAGTACTCAAGGTCAACTACGTTTTTTCTTATGTTATTTTCTAGGACTTTCATGATTTTGACTTTTAAATGTAGTTCTGTGACCCATTTTAAGTTAATTTTTGTTTAAGTTGTAAGGTTGGGGTCTAGATTCATTTATCATGCACATGGATGTCCAGTTCGAGCACCATTTGTTGAAAAGGCAGGGTTTTTCTTGTTTGTTTTTGTTTTTTTCCTCCATTGTATTGCCTTTGCTCCTTCATCAAAGATCAGTTGACTAGTTTTATGGGGATCTAGTTCTGAGCTCTCTATTCTGTTTTATTGGTCTAATTGTCTATTATTTTACCAGTACCATACTACCTTCATTATTGAAGATTTATAGTAAATCTTGAACCTGGATCATGTAAATCCTCCAATTTTGTTCTTCTTTAAACATTGTGTTGGTTTATTCTGGGTTTGTGGCCTCATATAAACTTGACAATCACTTTGTCAATATTCACAAAATAACTTGCTAGTATTTTGATAGGAATTGTGTTAAATTTACAGATCAACTTGGTAAGAAATGACCTCCTGACAATACTGAGTCTTCCTATCCATGGACATGAAATATCTCTCCATTTATTTAGTGCTTTGATTTCATTCATTGGAGTTTTATAGTTTTCCTCATATAGGTTCTGTAAATATTTTCTTAGATTATTACCTAAGTATTTCATTTTAGGGTAGTACTAATGTAAATAGTATTGTGTTTTTAGTTTCAAATTCCATTTATTTATTGCACATATATAGGAGGGTGGTTTACTATAATTGCTTATTACTTTTAGTGTTTTTTTGGAGAAGTTGTTAATCTTTCAGATTTTTTACGTAAGTGATCATGTCATCTGTAAACAGTGATAGTTTTATTTCTTTCTTTTTTTTTTTTTTTTGCGGACCGGGTATTGAACCTAGGGGCGTTCTACCTCCGCACTACACCCCCGGCCCTATTTTTTTTTATACTTTATTTTGAAACCGAGTCTCACAAAGTTGAGGAAGCCTCACTAAGGAGAGAGAGAGAGAGAGAGAGAGAGAGAGAGAGAGACAAGGAAAGAGAGAGAGAGAGAGCTGAGGCTGGCCGTGAACCCGGATCCTCCGGTCTCCGCCTCCCAAAGTACTGGGATTACAAGCGTGCGCCACCACACCCGGCTGATAGTTTTATTTCTTCCTTAACAATAACAGAATCTATTATTTCCTTTTCTTTACTTATTATATAAGTTAGTGCATCCAGTACAATATTTAAAAGCAGAGGTGAAAGGGAACATCTTTGTCTTTTTTCTGATCTTAGAGGAAAAACTTCAAGTTCCCCACCATAAAGTGTGATGCTATCTGTAGTTTTATGGTAGACATTCTCTATCAAGTTGAGAGACTTCTCCTCTAATCCTAGTTTACTGAGAATTTTCACCATAAATTGGTGTTGAGTTTTGTGAAAGGCATTTTCTGAATCTATTAATATAATCATGTGATTTTTTTAACCTGTTGATAAGTAGATTATATTAATTGATTTTCAAGGATTGAACCAGCTTTGCATACTTAGGACATATTCCACTTGGTTGTATATAATTATTATGCATTGTTGGATTTGATTTACTGATATTTTGTTGAGTTTTTCATTTATGTTGATGAGGTATATTGGTCTCTATTTTCCTTTTCTGATAATGTCTTTTTCAGGTTTTGGTATTAGGATTATACCAAATAATGTTTTAGGAAGTATGACACAATTCATCAGTGAGCCCATTAGTGTCTGGTGTTTTCTGTTTTAGAAGGTTATTATTTGTTGATTCAGTTTCTTTAATAGTTATAGGCCTGTTCAGATTGTTTATTTCTTTCTGTACAAGTTTTGGCAAATTGTATCTTTCAAGATATTGATCCATTTCATCTAGTTTATCAAATTTGTGAGTACAGGTTTGTTCATAGTATTCCTTTATTATCCTTTTAATGTCCACAAATCTGTAGTGATGTTCCCTGCTACTTTTATATTAGTAATGTATGTCTTTTCACTTTTTTCTTAATTTACCTGTCTAGCAGCTTATCAATTTTATGGATATTTTCAAATAACTAAATTTTGGTTTTGTCCTCTGTTCTGTTAGATCAATTAAGAGTAAGAACACCAAAATTTTTATGTTTGTTTGTTTGTTGGTACTGGGGATTGAACCCAGGGGCATTCTACCTCCAAGCTACACTCCCAGTCCTATTTTATTTTTTATTTTGAAACAGGGTCTCACTAAGTTGCAGAGGCCTCATTAAGTAGCTGAGGCTGGCCGTGAACCTTCAATCCTCCTGTCTCAACCTCCGAAGTACTGGAATTACAAGTGTGTGCCACCACGCCCGGCTTAAAAGTTTTTTTTTTTTTATCTCACCTTTACTTCTTCTTCCTTTGATGGTCTTCCTTTCCTTATGTAGATCTGAGTTTTTGACCTGTATCATTTTGTCTCTCTAAAGAACTTATAATATTTCTTGAAGGAAGGGCTATTGGCAACAAATTCACTCAATTTCTGTATGTCTGAGAAAGTTTTATTTCTCTTTCACTCTTGAAGGATAACTTTTCATGGTAGAAAATTCTAAGTTTTTTTCTCCCCTCAACACTTCAAATATTTTCCCCTATTCTTTTCTTGCTTGACCAGTTTCTGAGGAAAAATTAGTCATAATTCTTATCTTTATTTTATTTTTTTATTTTTATTTATTTATTTATTTTTTGAGATACCGAGGATTGAACCCAGGGGCGTTCTACCTCCGTGCTACACCCCCGGCCCTATTTTTTTATGCTTTATTTTGAAACCGGGTCTCATGAAGTTGCAGAGGGCCTCACTAGGTAGAGAGAGAGACAGGGATAGAGAGAGAAAGAGGGAGAGAGAGAGAGCTGAGGCTGGCCACGAACCAGGATCCTCCGGTCTCCACCTCCCAAAGTACTGGGATTACAAGCATGCGCCACCACGCCCAGCAGAAGTTTTTCTTTATCTTTGATTTTCTATATTTTGAAATTGATGCACCCATGTGTAGTTTTTTTGGCTTTCATCCTCCCTGCATGGTGTTCTCTGAGTTTCTAGGATGTGTGAGTTGTTGTTTATTATTAATTTTGGAAAATACTCAGTCATTATTTTTTAATGTTTCTTCTCTTCCTTTCTCCTTTTCTTCTACTTCTGGTACTCCCACTTTATGTGTGTGTTATATCTCATGTTCTCCCAAAGTCCTTGAATATTCTGCGGGATTTTTTTTTTCCAGTCTCTGTTCCCCTTGCTTTTCTGTTTGTGAAGTTTCCTTTGCCACATTCACAGCTTTCCTTGGCTGTGTCCAGTAGTTTACTAGTAGTTAACTAGTAGTTTACTAGTAGGCCCACCTGTAGGGATCCAGCTTGACATAATGAAAGCCATCTTGGTTATAATTGCCAATTTGCCTGTGAGGTGACCCTAGCACACATTCTAAACCCTTTAAGACAAACAAAGTCATTAAGGTAGTCAGCTGAGCATGTCGTGCCAGCCACTGATGTTTCTTTACTGACATTGGATTTGGTAATAGCTTTTGAGAAAGGCCAGCTACATTCCAGTTGGCCACAGCCCACCTTTGTCTATTTTGGCATATAAACTCCTTCCTCTTGCCTTGGGGTACAAGAGATCCACATGTCTTTCTGCTGCCCAAGAAGTGTTTCCGTCCTCCCTAAGTCCCCAGTAAATAGCATTTTGTGCAATCTTGTTTCTGGTTGCTTCTTTGTTTGGTCTCATGGCCCCTTCTGTTTTTGAGGACTGTTTCTTATACACAGGGACTGAGTTTTTTTGAAACACCATCAAAGGCATTTTGGGGGGGGGTTATTTTTTAGAATTTTCATATCTCTGCTTGCATTGCCTAGAAGTTCTTGCACATTCTCTACTTTATTCGTTAAGCTCTTAGCATATTAATCATAGTTGTGTTAAATTCCTGGTCTGATAATTCCAACATCTTTGCTATAACTAGTTCTGATGTTTACTCTATCTCTTCATATTGTAATAGCTGGACATTTTGTACTGGGAAATGAAACCATTGTAAATAAGCCATTAGCGATGTGGTGGTGGTATATGGAGGGAAGAGAAGCATTCTGTATTCCTATGATCAGGTCTCAGCCTTTTACTGAACATAGGTCATAGGTTGGGACTGTGACCTTCACAAGTGTCTTCAGTTTCTCCTACCTTAGGTAGGACAGGTTGGCTAGAGTGGGCTGGAGTTGAACATTCCCCTTCTCCCATGTGGAATGCTTACTGGAGTTGAAAATTTCCCTTCCTCTAATTCAGTTAGGATCTGATATTATACCAGCAGATTAGGTTCTGGTTAACTCATTTCTCCTGAGAGCATACATTAAAAGCAGAGTTCTGGTATTTTTTAAAATGGTTTCTTTTCTTCTCTTTCTGTTGGAAGCATGAAGGGGTTTTTCTTCAATACTCATTATGGAAACCAGATTGAGCCCCTGGAGGTATATTGCGGTAGCCCCTTCCTTTGACTGGCTCCTGGAGTTTGGAACTCACATAGTTGTACACACCCATCCTTCAGCAATTCATCAATTACAGTTCTGGTTTCCTTCCATCACAGGTTTGATGGCTATTTCCACTCATGAGCCTGCTTCAGTAAGTCATGACTCCTGGGTTCCCCTTTCTTTGTCTCCTGTCTTGAGAGTAGTGTTTTGTCCTGTGTCCTGCCCTTGCTTAAGGATCCAAGAAGTCTGTTCAATTTTTTTATTGTTAGACTGAAGTGGTGTCTTCCAAGCTCTTGCATGTGGAACCAGAACCTCAATTCCTCTACTTTTTATTCCTTCTGTCTTTGTGTTGCCTCGTTGTCTCTGGCTGCCCACTGGGCATCTCTGCAGGGATGCTCCTCAGCCTGCTCCACTTTATCACATCCAAGGAGACCTCAATAGTAACCCTCGCATTCCTCGCCCCAGGACCATCTATTCAGAATCCCTGCCCAGAGACTTTAGAGTTAGTGTCGACATCCTCTTTCTTTATCCTCAAGAGTCTGTTGTTAATAATGATTCATAATGTTCTGACCTGTCTTCTTTCCTTTGTTGCTCCTGTTTTTAAATTATTTTATCTTTGCAGAAATAAAATTATATCACCTAAATCCACTTAATATGCAGTGATTCCTCACTATTTAACTTATAAAGTCAGATCTTCCCCCCATGGGTTATGAAGGTCCTCGTGCCCTGGCCCTATCTGCCTTTCCAGTCATGGCTTCTTCCCCTTCTCCCTTGCACCATATACTATAGTTATCCGCATGTTTAATAACTCTTTATACTCACTGCTTTCATGCTTTCTAACTTAATATCTGCCATTCTTCATTCCTACAGTGTCCTTTTCCCCAACTGTGTTCTTTCCTAAAAGATTTCCCTTCATCCATGAAGTCTTAGTTCAAACTCTCCCTCCTTTTCAGTCTTCCTTTTCCATGTAGGAAGCATCCACGTGCCTCCTTTTCTGTTATAACACTTCACCACCTGTATTGCTCCCCACCCCAGGTTCCCACTTAGACTCATGAATTCCTTGACCATAAAGAAAGTGTGCATTCATCTTTACATGCCCAACACCGAGCACTGCCTGTTACATGCACATCAGTGATGCAGTACATGGATTTTCACTGTGCTGCCGAGCAGCGTATTCAATTCACTACATGGCTCGATACTTAAACACTCTTATTGCCTCAGAAATATTATTTCTGCTCTCTATGGTGAATTGTAAGCTACTTGACAATAGGGTTCTATCTCTTATTCTTCACACAGCATTAGCTGGATAAAAGTTAATTTGAAAAACGTATATATACTACTCAGGTCTCATCAACTTGGTTCAACCCAGGAATCTCTTCTGCTTGGTAAGGAGTCTGTCTCTGTGTACTCTGAGGGAGTCCCACATGTGTGGACTCTGTCACTCCTAAGTCAAATGAGAAAGAACTGAGTATTATCCAAATTGCAGACTTTGGACTTGCCCCAGAAAGGGATACAAAGTCTAATGCCAGGGTTAGCATTAGATAATTGCTATACTTTGGATTTGGAATGCCCCCCCACATGCCATGCCTATACATTAAGTGCTTGGACACCAGCCTGTTGGGAGATGGTGGGACCTTTGAAAGGTGGGATCTAATAGAAGGAATTTAGATCACTCGGTGGAGGGGTGCCCTTGAAGGGGATATTGGAACCCCAGCCCATTCCTCCCTCTCTCTCTCTCCCCGCTTTTCTCATCTTTGTTTCCTGACTGTCATGAGGTGAAGAGACTTTCTTCACCACTTGCTCTCACCATGCTAGACTGTGCCTCCAAAAGCCCAGAGTGATGGGGCCACGTGACCATGGACCGAAAATAAATTTTTCTTGTAAGTTGATTATTTTAGGTATTTTTGTCACAGCAATGGAAAACTAGCACAATAATGGGATACATTTATTTCATAAGTTATCATTTAATAATAGTTGTTGACCACCTACTGAATGAAGAAGTATAGTCATTAACCACAATCTCAGAGTAAAAAAATAAGAGGTTTGTGCCTTTTATAATTTTTTCACCTTTTACAAAGAAACTTTAATGTAAGTTATATGTTCTTACCATCATTTTGTTTAGAAGACCGTATATATTCCTCATAGGAAATGATTCCATAGTACAATGAATACACATTTGAAAGAGTATTAGCTCTTTATGAGAAAAAAAATATTTTTACAGTTCAGTGTAAGAAGACAGAAGCATATAGTTCTTTCATGTTTCTTTGTTATTAGTCAACACATATTAACGAGTCTAAAATATCATTAGGGATTGGTCATTTATATTGTGATTAATGGTTACAGGTGATGACTTAGATAAACCCTTTCAAACTCATTCTATGGGACTATTTCTTTTCTTTTCTTTCTTTTTTGTAGTACTGGGGATTGAACCCAGGTCCATTCTACCTCTGAGCTACACTCCCAGCCTTATTTTATTTTTTTTTATTTTGAAATAGGATCTTGCTATGTTGCTGAGAGTCTTGCTAAGTTGCTGAATTTGGTCTTGAACCTGTGATCCTCCTGTGTTAGCCTCTCAAGTAAGGGGATTTCAGGCATGCACCACCACTCCTGGCTGGGACTATTTCTTAAATGTTTAATAAAACAATCTTCCTCCCACCCTTCTATTCCCTAAAGAGTAGGAAAGCCCCTTCCTGATTAGATGACTTCATTAAAACAGTGGGAGACACTATCGATTTACCAATAGAGCATTATTGATTGTGAAAAGTCCTTTTTGCAATATTGTTAAGTCTCATGGTAAGCCTATGATTATATGAAATAGAAAACTGCATGTTAAGACTTCAAAGTTCCTTTGACATCAATGGAATAAGGATTAAGCCAGAAAGTAGGCAAATGGCAATCCCCCCATTTCCAAAAACTTTTTTATTTTTAAATAATGTTATACTTACTGAAAAGCTGCAAAAATAGTACAGAGTATTCACTAATCACACCCTTTACCCATCTTCCCCTAATACTAGAAAACTAATATTGGTAAAATACTATTAACTAAACTATACATCTTATTAGAATTCACCAGTTTCTTTCTTCCCCTAATATGATTTTTCTGTTATGATCTAATCCAGGATTTCAGGTCGTATTTAGTTTTTGTGCCTGCTTAGTTTGATACAATCTATGATATTTCCTAATTCATGCCTTCCTTATCCTTTATGACCTTGACATCCTTTAATGAGTTCTGGCCAGTTAGTTTGTAAAATATCTTTCAATTTAAGTTTTTCAGGTGTTTTCTCATAATGAAGTTGAGGATATACACTTTGGGGAAGAATACCACAGAAGTAATGCTGAACTTTCTCAGTGGATCATATCAGGGGATATGTGATGTTTATCTATAATATCACTGGTGATATTAACCTTGACTCCTTTGTCAAGGTTATGCTGCTAGGTTTTGTCTAAAGGACCTATTACTCTTGGTAATTGATATATCTTGGGGGAGATATTTTGAGTTAATCTAACATCCTATTTCTCCTCAAACATTCGCACATTGATTTTAGTGTCCGATGGTGGAGGTTGCCTGCAATTGTAGTGTTTGCCTAGTGGTGATTTTGTATTTCCATCACATGGTCATTATTTTTGTATCTTCCTTCCTTAGGAAAACACATTGCTACATATACTTAGATGACGAGGGAAACGCCTAATTCAAAAGTTGACATATTTGCAGAATTGGTTAGTACACTGAATTTTCTAACCTGCTCATCTTAATCTGTTCCAGTCTTTATCTACATTTTCATATTAATCAAGTCATGATAATAGAATCCAAATTATTTGACCATATATCACTTACTAGGCCAAGTAAGAATGAAGAGATGTGGCATATATTTGTGCTTTAAAGGCCAATTGAAGTCATGAAAGTCAATCCAAAAAAAAAAAGAATTAAAGGAACCAATATATTCCTCTTTTTCCCTCCTAAAATCAATACTCCTTCGTTTTATTATCTGAAGATTCTTTGAATTTTCACACATGAGCTGTCCTTACCTAATTTAAAGCTAGATATGTATGAAGAAGCCATGATGGAAAAGCATATTGGTTTCAAATACAAATACCAAATAAAAGACCTAGGATTAGATCTTTAAAGCTATAGACTTCGAAACTTCATAATCAATTGTTTTACATATGGAAAATGTAGCTCTGAGATGGGTAGGAGCAAAGATTTATTTATTTAACAATGGTTAATGACCTAAGCAAACACAGTAGAGCTAGCCAGTATCTGATATATACACAAATGTATTTATATATAAACTGTATTATATATTAATTATGTTACTCATACTATATACTATTATCATATACTTTACATATATGCATATGTGTGTACATATATGTATTTATAATAGTAAGTATAGGATGTATGTGTGTGTGTATTTAGATATATAATAAGTATAGGATATACTCTTGAAATCTGGGCTTTTCACTTGGAAATGGATTGTGAGCATCTGTTTATTCCAGTGACTATTGGCTCAACCTCATTGTGGGGACTGGGGATTGGACCCAGGGGCATTCTACCTACAAGCTACATACCCAGCCCTTTTTACTTTTTTATTTTTGAAACATCTCATGAGTTGCTGAGAATCTTACTTTGTTGCTGAGGCTGGCCTTGAACCTGCAATCCTCCTGTCTCAGCCTCTCAGCCTCATTTTTAAAGGCTGATATTGTACCATTATAATGAGGTTCATTCATTTATTTAAAACCCAATGTATATTGGCATTTGTTTTTGGCTCTTGTATTTGTTATTACAATCTTTATGTACCTTTATGGATGGATCTTTGTGGATCTTTATGGATCTCTATGGATCTGTTGGGTCAAAGGATATGTCTATTTTAGTACAAATTTCTGAAATCATGGTAGAAAGTTGGTACTAACTTACTCTCCTGCTAGTAACATGTGCTAGTTGTGTTATACCTTCTCTAAATACTAGGTATCATTGCTCTTTTTAATCTTTTTGCAGGGAAAAGATGGTATCTCGTTCTCTTGTTCTGTCTTTTCTAGTGAGTTTGAATATTTTTCCTGTGTTTCTTGGCCATTTGTGTATATACTTTCCTGAATTCCTTTGCTCTACTTATCAACATAATTAAAGTGTTTATTCTCTAAATCGATCTCTATCATAATCCTCCCTCACTCAGAGCAGAAACCTTAGACTCAACCTTGTTGCACTTCCCCTATTTTAATCAGTTGTTTTTATTTACTCAATTGTCCACTGTCCTTAACTATTACATGCTCCTTTCAAAATAAAAGTGTAGAATGAGGAATTTCCGGTCCAGGATCTGTCAGTATTATTTCCTTTGACATATTCTAAGGAACTGTGACAGAATGCCTACCCTTTAAAATACATTACCTACCCAGGGCTTTTTCCCAAAGGAGAAAACAACCTTAAACCCTCTTTCCCATTTAAATCACCTTTATGCTGCTCCCCTGGCCACCAATCCATTCCTTCTTGTCCCTGTTCCATTCTGGGGGCGTTGGGTCTAAGTGTTCAGCATCTCCATTCACTCTGTGATGTTTCCCTCCCTGCATCACATCTGTGCCTGGGGTTGCTAAGTCATTAGTGAAAGGATTGATTTACATATTGATATTTCATTTGCATTTATTATTGTTTCTTTAGGGCTTCTTCAAAAAAATCAAAATCTAAAAATTGCTCATAAGAGACATGAATTTGCTGCCTGAAGCAGTTGCCCAAGTACCAGAAAAAAGAAAAAGGAAAAATACTCATGTAACTGGTTATTAGAGCCTGCACAGGTAATTGGATTTGGATTTACAGGAAATTCAGAAGGTTTTCCAGAAAAGTGGCTGCTATTAAATTACTTTGAACATTAGGGGTCCAAACCAAAGCTTCCGTCCACTCTTCCCCAGGAAAATCTCTCTAAGCTTTACTGCATTGGAAGAGAACTGCGTGAGAAACCATTAAAGAAACAGATTCGCTAATGCAATTTTCACTAATTTTTTTTTTGCCGTGGGCATGAAATAACAGGAACTAAATTCTCTTGCAATCATGCCTACAATCTCAATTCAGAGCAATTGTAAGGGAGTTTGAGAAATGTTATAATAAATGTTATTTCATTTTACTTATGGCAGTAATGGCTGAGCTTTTAACCAGTACCTCAGCCGTGGTATTCTGAAGAAGAAAGAGAAATCATTTCATTCCATCTGCCCTGCTAAAAGCATTTGCTATGCATGTTCTTGTTCAAAGGGTGTTGCTTTCCTAATGCCTTCTTGGTATGCCAAGATCAGAATTGCAAGCAGGTCAAACGGGAAGTACATCTTTCTCTTCCCCTGTTCTCAAAATTTTCTTACTTTCTTCAGTGAGGTTTCAGCCTGGTTTACATTTACATTTTCGTTACTAACATCTGAGTTGTTTACAAGCAGTGTTGCCATGTGAATCTTGAAAATAGATCTGATAGGGAATTTTGAAAGCACCAAGCTAAGGCTCAGAATGTGGGAATCAGGTCTGCAGTGTGGTGGTTGTTTGGTAGCAGTCGTTAAAGGTAAATAGGTGACTTCCGTAGGTAGGTGTGCGCGTTTAGGTAATTGGAGTTGTCATTTGTCAGGGAAAAAAGAGATTTCCCCTATGCTAAATTAATTCTCTCTGCTCCCCTCCCCACAGAAGTCATATGAGACTAGTTATGCACATGGCTACATGAGTAGGCCACCAACACTTCTCAGGATTAGCCCAGATTCCAGGCCCATGACCCAGACGCCCTGGAGTTTCATTTCCAAGACAGTCTCCACCAGCCAGAGTTCTATGCCCGTTCATTCTGTGACAGGGAAGTCAGCCTGAAGTTGGGAGACCATGCCTTGGGGATGCTGAAATGTTGGTTCCAGCAGTGGGGCCTTTCAGTATCACTGTGTGAATACTGTGTATGTGCCTTGGTGTCCATTGGAACTAGACCGGGCTCCTTCTCCCCGCTTACTCAGTAGGCAAACCTTGGATAAATTACTTGGCCTCTTTTTCTGAAGTTTCCTTACCTATAAAATACTGATAACCACATCTACTTTATAGACTTGTTGCAAAAATTAGATAATGCATGTAAACCACTGTCAGTGGGATTATAGGCAATGGGCTTTAGTTTTTTTCTTTTTTTTAAGGTATGTTAGTAGGAAGCGTGTCCTTATATTTACGTATATGCCTTTTGTTGTTGTTGTACTGAGGATTGAACCCAGGAGGGAATTCTATCTCCAAGGTACACCCCCAGCCCTATTTTATTTTTTATTTTGAAACAGGGTCTAAATTACTGAAGGTCTTGCTAAATTGCTGAGGCTGACCTCAAACCTGCGATCTTCCTGTCTCAGCCCCCAGGTACTGGGATTACAGGTGTGTGCCACTGTGTCCTGCCATCTATGCCTTTTAAATATTCCTTTTTGTTTCTTAACTTTTACCTTAGAAGTAGAAAATATAAGTACAAGGTAAATATGAGATGGCACATAGCAACAGTAAAGAACATTGTTTACTTAGCCAAGAAATTCTTTCCTTATTAAGGAGAAGGAGGGCATGATGTGTTGGACTGGGAAATATTGTTGTGAGTGGTGTTTCTGCCTACGAAACAAAAGCTGCAAAATTCTCAAAGCTCAGGAGCTTTATTGGCCAGCTAAGACCATTTCTAGGAGATGGTATGGGAAAGGGAAGTAATATTTATTAAATACCAGGATCAAGCTACTTTTAACCTTTTCCTCATTTTTTCATCTCAGCATTATACCTACTATGCTTGTTATCAATACTTTCCAGTTTATGGATTGGGAAAAAGAGGCTAATTTATTTCCCATGGAAGTATTGCCAGTAAATATCAGAGCCAAGATTTGAATCCAGGTGTGCCAGCTTTCGAGTTTGTTTTACTTCAGAGTCTAGGTCTTGGTTCACAAATATGAGGAAAGCTACAGAATACAATGTTAATATTTGTTAATTCAGATACAAAAATAAAAGCTAACTTTGAGTCTTGATTCTGAATACCATAGATGGACCAAAGATGGCAAGAAACATAGTTTTTCTCAGGTAACCATGTAGCAAGCACGAACATGTAGGCTCTTCTCGGATGCCAAGTTGACATGAATTCTCATCTTCTAACCAAGAGAATATATCAAAATACTTGAGGAAGCTTTTCCAAAATACTTAAGCCTGCGCCTTGTCCCCCAAAACACTGATTTTCCCATCCAGAAGTCATAGTGACCCACCAGAAGTCAAGATGAGCCACCTTGCTGCCGCTGGCCAGCCTCTGTCTCCTGCTGCTGAATTCTGGTGTGCCCCCCCCCCCACACACACACACCTGAGAGGTTCCTCACCCTCTCACCAGCTCATGTCTGTTATGACTCAGGGAGAGTAGTAAGGAAAGAAGTGGCCCACTCAAGAGAAGTGATGGTGGACTGACTATATCAGGGGAAACATTCCTATGTCTATTTATCATTTTAATCATTGGTATCTTATTTAATTATTCTGCCTTCAGTCAAATCATTGGAGCAGACTTTCATCAATCAAGTTACAGCTCATTACGATAAACACTGAGCTCTTATTTCATCATTCTCCTATTAACCAAATTACCTTGGAGTAGATCTTCATTAATGAAAATAGAGAGATTATTCATTCTTTCAGTGCAAATTTTTGAGAGCCTGGAATGTGCCAGGCACCATTATTGGTGCTGGCAATCCACAGGTGAGCAAGATGAGACCACCCTCATGGAGCTTTTCCAAGGGTGAGCAAGACAGAGTAAGTAAGTATTAAAACACTAAGAAAAGTTGCAAGACACCTGTGTGTCACAGAACATGTTGAGGGTCAGGGAAAGCTCCACAGAAGGTATGTTTAAAATTAATAGGAGAACTGCCCTCTTCCCATTTTTTTAACCTTTTCACTAATTATCCATGCATCTCATAGCATGATTTCAAAGGCATCATGGTTCTTGTGGTAACCAATTATGATCAGGAGAAAGATGTAGATAGAGTTACATGAGAAAATAAACAGGCTTATAAAGTTCTGGTTTCATTACCCCAAGCCAACAAAATTATATCAATGACAGAGTATTCTAGTCGAAGAAGAGAAAAACATTGTGATTCATTCTAGTGATTGTGATGTAATAAAATGTACATTATTTGGGCAACTTTAGGTAATTCAGTTCACTGCCTCTACCCTGCTTCTGGGTTTCTTTCCATTCCCTTTAGAGCAGTGTTTCCTTTAAGAATGGCCATCAGAGATACCTCAGAACCTACGGGGTGGTTGCTAAAGTTGTAGTATCCTGGCCCCTCCCAGGAACTTACAGAAACAAAATGTATTTAAGGGTTGGAGCCATCCACATTTTGAACAAGACATCTAAGACATCTCTCCTGCACACTAAAGTTAGGGAAACAGTACTTTGTAGGCATATCTTTTATTGTGGTCTCATTTAACATAGTCATTATTGCCTTGATCAGCAGATAGAAGTTCTACGTAAGAATCAAACACCGCCATTGTGATCAGCCTCCTGCCTCCAGGTTGCACAAGGTGACGGACTAAAATAGCACCCAGTTGCTCCCTCCTGCTGCCTCTGATTACATACAGTCAGCTTCTGGTGGTCGTACCCCTTCGCCCATCCAAGGATCACTTCTCACACACAAAACCCTCATAGTCTCTTGTTATGCTTCTCATTTATATTCTGCATTTCCTATTGGACTCCTTTTCTCTCTTGCTCATGCTTAGGGCTGTGTGTTTATAGGCTTGCCTGTAAATAAAGACAAGAATGATATCTCCATGTGTGTGGACTGTTGGTAACCATTGGTAACCAAGCCCTCCATTCATTTATTTTTCCACTCGGGAAAAGGCATTTACAGACAGGTGCTGTCTCATGAAGGGATACAAGTAGGTCAGACATTTTACGAAGCTGATAGTGGCCAGAGTCACTGATGGGTGGGCAGGGCTGCTGTGAATGAGGAGTCAAGCACTGAAGTGACAATTTCTGCTTCTGTACTGGCCATGTTTTAAAGGAGCCTGTAGTTGAGGAGCCTGTCAGGATATGTAGGTATGAGTGAACCACAGTTCATGGTACTAATATCAGTCCTAATCACCATTCATTGATTCAGCAATACTCAATGAGTCCCTATGATATAGCAGAATCTGTGAACCTACGGAGATAAAACAGAGTCTATGTCTTCTAGGAGTATTCTTGAAGAATAACCTGAGCACATTAGCAAACCATGATTTCTCATCACGAGGGTTATGGATTTCAGAGGTAGTCACAATTTTGTGAAAGTATCAGCGAAGGCTTCTCAGAGGGAATGAATTTCAAGCTCAGCCTCCATGGGTATATTGTAAAATTTAAGGTAGATGAGAAATGGGAAGAGTTTCTAACCATAGGACATGGGAGTTAGACACACGCAGAGGTAATATGTATGGAGAAAGCATAATTAAGAACTATACACCCCCATGGACTTTTTCAAAAGTCTCCATTTTACACAGTCTTGTTTATACAGTCCTATCTCAGCCCTTAGCTGTGGAAAGAACATCAGGATCATAATAGTCCAAGTCAAGAATTTAATTTCTGATCCTACCCCAAACCTCACTGGAAAATTCTACTTGCCTCTGATTTCATAATATACCCTACCACATCCCTGGCCACAGTGAGAAACAGTCAGCATTGGAAAATCTTACTGACTGCCTCTGGAAATAGACCAACCCTAGAGCGGCCCCCACTATTATTTCTTAGTATTTTGAGCTTCACCTATAAGCATTGGCCTGATCAATAATCATATATATATATATATATATATTCATACATACATATATATATATATACAATATACAAATGTATAGTGTGTGTGTGAGTTTATGTGCTGTAAAAGCACCAGCCATAAAGAAATAACTCATATGTATTCAAAGATATACATAGAAGGATGTTCAATGCAGCATTATTTATAACAATGAAAAATGGAAAATAATAGATTTTAAGCAACTTACTTAAGCAAATATTATACATTCATATGATAGAACAAGTTGCAACAATTGAATCATATTTTCAATGTTAACTATGTAGGAAATAACTGTATACCTTGGAAAAAACAATACAAAACTATGATATAAAGTCATGTTATACCTGTTTTTTGGAACAACATAATGCATGGGCATAGGCATAAACATGTGAGCCTGGAGACAGAATACTATAAGGAAGTGCAGCAAAACAAAACAACAGTAGAATCTTGTCATAATAGTACAATGGTGTCATAATAGATGATTTTTATTATCCTCTTTGTATTTGTCTACATTGCCAACATTTCTATAATAAAAATATTGTTTAAGAAAAAGACTGAAGGGTAAATAAAAGCAGAAGCCAAAAATAGATCCGTGGTAAATGTTTCTGTCCCTAGCCATTATGAGAAGAGACAACAAAGGAAAGCATACGCACAGTAATAACCGATGTTTCCAGTCACTTAGTGCAATTATGGTTTTCATAGTGCACCGGCAGCAGCCCGGGGTGGTGAGGATTGAATCAGTTACATGGTCTTGGAATAAAGAGATCAGTCCTGCCTCTGCCCTAAAACTATGCACAACTTTGGCATGAAACTCACCTCTCTTTACCCCTTTATTGCCATTCTTCCTGTGTGCCAAGGTTTTAAGTGAGAAGTGCTGAGTGTTTCTAATTAGCCTACTTATCCAAAGAATGAGTGTAAATGTGATCAGTGCACCTGACAAGACATTCTTGGTAATTCTACTTTTCACTCGCTAAGAGCGCTGCAGCATGCTGCAGTGCCAACAAACACTGCCCCCTTGTTTACATAATCACTGAGCTTTCGTTGGCTTGTGCACATTTATGTGACCTTGAGTGGGGATCAAAAATGCTTGCAGGATTGAAGAAATACCCAGGTCTCCACCCGATCCGTGGATGCATCAGGTGGACTGCGGGAAATGCTGAGTCCGAATAGTGAGTCCAAGAAGGAAGTGGGTTCTGCCCCTGACAGCTTATCTTTAAGCTCAAGCTTTTCACGTAATCGTCTGTTGTTGATGTTGCTGTTCTGGTTAAGTATAACCAGAAGAATCTTAGGAACATGCCCCTGGGTGGCATAAGGAGAGGTATATGGCATCTTGTCTCTTACCATTCAAGGCCTGTTTTCCCTTTCTTCAGAATATAACTCAAGATGATTCTGTAAGTCCATGTAAGCTGTAAATCAAGAACAGCACTGTGCCCCTGGAGTGTAGTCGTAGCTGTAGGATCATTCATTCTTGGGGAGAGATATGACTGAGAGGGACATGCCTAGCCACAATCATAAAAGCCTCAGTCTGCCAGGTTATGGTGTAGGTTCACCCACAAGATAATCAGGATTGGATAAAGAATTGTGACAGTAGAGTAAGGCCCTAACTGGGGTGGTTCCTAAGTCACAGAACAGATCTGCATATATACACAATACAGTAGCCTGAGCATAGGCACCATTCAGGCGTAGGTGCAATACCCAGTCACTACACAGTGTTGCCCCTCCAGCAACTATTGCCCTTCTATTTATCTGTGTTCCAGAAAGGAACCAGTGAAAGTCACAATCAACAAGTGCAAACAAACATTTATTGTCAACTAAGATAATTAGATTATAGTAAGATAAAAACTTGATACATGGAAGCTGTCACTTTGGTAGTTATTGTATATTATTTTCATTGGAAGGAAGGGGTTTAGTGACCTTTTATTATTTCTATGATTCTAAACATTCGTGAGTTTAAAATGAGCTCTGTTCAAATCTATGACAATTATTCTAACAAGATAAGCCATGATTAATAGAGTAAGATTTAATGAGTAAATATTTGTTGTTTACAATAGCTCACATTATTGTGAAGTGCCTATCATAATTCAAAACAGCATAATCAATCAAAATCTAATGAAAAATTGGTGAAACACTTTTTCAGAAGTCTTCATAAAACCTTACGTGAAAGTTGAGGCCTGCTAATGCAGTTCCCTTTCAGAGAACACAGGCCATGCCTGGTAGTTCAGATCAAAAGGGCACAGACAAGAGCCCACTGTTCACTCTGCGACAGCGTCCCCAGGTGTCTAGATGGCAGTAATCTTAGTAGTCTTGGATCTGGATTCACCACCTAAAATTTGATGGTAAGTGTCATAACATGTAATGGAAATTTAGGAAGTTAGTTTGATGGCACATGTCAGTCACTCGGTCAGCAATGATTTATAGAGAACCCTCGCCTGCCAGGAACTGTTCTAGTTGCTAGAGATCATCAGGACAGAGAACACCCAACCCCCTGTCACTGTGGAAATTATGTTTTAATTGGGGGAAGGCAGATAATAAACAAGTAAACATGAAAATGTGGAATATACCAGTTGTTGAAACAGCTATAAAGAAAAATAAGGCAGAATAAGGAGCATAAAGAGTGTTGGGAGTAGGGAAGTCACTGTTTTTTGCAGGGTCATTTTTAATCAGGTGACATTTGAGCAAAGACCTAAATCATGTGACGGAGCAAGCCACGTAGCTATCTGGTGAGAGGTGCGCTAAGCAGAGAGGCAGTATGTACAACGGCCCTGGGGTGCAAACACATATGATAATTTTAAACAAGAGCCAGGATACATGGATGGAGCAGAGTGGGCAGAGAAAATAATAATAGGAAATGTGGTCACAGAGCTGGGTAGGGAAGCAAGTTGACAAGGGCCAGGCTGTGGTTGGAGAAGGAATTGTCTGGAAATTTGGGGGAATGGGAAAGTTTTGGAGAGGATGACAGTGAGCTGAGTAAATTTTGAGTCAGGCAAAATAGCTTATACACATGCTAATTTTAAAAAAAGAAAAGAAAAAGGTCACAGAGATGTGCTTGGGTCAGAGAGATTTGCTGCACAGCTGGAATAATAATTCTGCTACCACCTTCCCTAGGGAGAAGAGTACCCCCCAGTCTTCCTAGTTAGTCATGGATTGTTATCTACTCTCTGTATCCCCTTTTAGGAAAGTAGTAAACTCCTGCTGTCAGGAGAAAATAATAGGTACCTATGATCTTCCATTTCTAGTAAAAAAAAAAAATCACCATTCCTGAAGAAAATATTTATTTTCTTCAGGAATTGGATATGGAAGTCATCAGCTGATTCCTGGAGTTGGTTTCAGTTGACTGATAAAAACCATGGTCCTAGTGGGAGACTGGGGAGTTAAATCGCATTATTAGGGCCGTAGCCCCAGGCTTAAAATAAACTGTCCTAGGCAAAAGAGAAGTGAGGCAGTCAGAAAGCACTGATTTGGGTAGAAACTGAAAAACCACTCTGTTCTCTCTCGGGTTCCTGGTGTTTACTAATATAATTCCCAGCATCCTGTTATGCCATTGGCTGGGAGGAACTATGGGAAGTGTCAGGAGCTGAGAGATTCATACTATCAGCTTACGTGATCTGTCCAAAACTCTCTAGAGCAGGTAGAATGTTTTAACCCATTTTGAGTCTTAAAGCCTTCAACCTTTCACTCATTAAAAAATAATGTATATATATGAAATCATTTTAGGAGATTTAGAGACTTCTTGTGCCTCCCAACCGATTTGTGTCACATTTTTAACCCTACCAGAACATCAAAAATGGATTCAAGAATGAGACCCCTGACCTATTTCTGTGTGTTAGAAATAGCACTTGCCTGGGAGAGAAAAGTCTATTTTCATTTCCAAGTTCTGCGACTTCGTAGCTGTGTGGGCAGTTTACATTCTCCAAGGCCTTCTCATCTACAGTATCAGAATAACTATAACCCACTCCCCTCTATCTCAATTTTTCTGAGTATTAAAGTTGAGGTAAGATGTGTTCAATTACTTTCGTAACTGTAAAATGATCATTAAACTATAAACTTATAGTATAAAATTGTAATATTAAAATTAAATGTTTAGTTCCTTTATTAAACAGCTCTATAGGAGTGGAAGAATCCCTCTCCAGTGATTCTTATACACAGCTAACACATGCTCTTCCAGAAAAAGCGACACAAAATACAGCCTTTTCCTATGAGACTTCAAAAGGCTTTTAGGCTCTTGGTATTTCTTGTGACATCGGGGGAGCTAAGTGTCCCTAATGGTGAGCTCATGTTTGCTTTCCCCCCTCCATCTTCAGATCTGAAATATCATCACACCTTTGAGCTACTCCAACTGTGGGCCTTTAAATCCAATGAAACTCTTCCATGTCTGCTGTAGCATACCACATTACTTCACCCTGTTAAAAAACAATAGCAAAAACTTAGAAAAAGGTCATTAGACTGAGATAGCCCCAGTGTTTTAGGTTCCTCTGAACCTAGTGAAAGGAAACTCAACTTTACCAATCATAAACCAACCTGAGGGCCTTTCTAGTCTGATCCAGTCAAATACATTTTCTCTGTGTTCCTTCTGCATTGAAGTTTGCTACCCATACTGCTAGAGCAGAGACTCTGAATCTCTTCTCATTCTGACTCATGAATTGTTCTTTGCTCAAATAAGCGCTATTAAATTTATTTTGTCAAGTTTTTCTTTGAACATGCCTTCATCCCATCAGCAGAAATGAACAATAACAACTTGTTCTTCCAGTTTTCCAGAAACATGATTAAGATGTTGTCAGTGAATAAGTTCTGCAAACCTCAAAGTATTATCTCTTTAATCAAAAAATGTTAACAAGTGTTTATTGTTAAAATGTTTTAAAATTTTATTGTTCCTAAAATGTATTGTGATTGCTCACTTTAGCATAGCATTCTGCACACGATTTAACCTTTTTTAAAAAAAAATCTAAACCATTATGAGCAACAGTTGTCCTGTTCTTTAGTATAGTGATTACTAAAGTGACTTTGGCTAGTACAATTCCCTTGTCCTTAAGCTTAGAAACTCAAATGATTTTCAAGACATCCAGACATTTTGCTTTCATGCTTGGAGTCATTGGTATCTTTCCTGTTGGTTTAGTTTGAGCCTTCACCTACCTCTACTTTTAATTTATTCCCTCTTATAGTGCTCCATAAACCTAGAGTTTTTAGTAGTACCTTCAACTTTTTTGCCACATCAGTTTAATGTGTATTGTTTTACTGGTAAGCACCTGTAAGGATTTTTTTTAACTTAATATTATTTGAAAATATACTGTGACCCTATTACTTATATAGATGTCATTTATATTTTAGTGCACATTAAAATAAATATATAAGGATTTACACTTTCAACCAAGATGCAATAACAAGAAATAGATTTGTACTCCTACCTTAAGCAACCAAAAAAGTAGGCAAAATATAGTTAATAATGGTTTTCAAGAAATTGTATGTCAAACAGTGAAGGATGGTGATTCTCAAGAAAAATACAAGTAGGGCCTGTGGTTTTTCCAATTTACTCTTTTTGGGAGAGTTACCTAGCCACTGCAGAGGAGCAGAGGAAACCAAGATGACTAGAATTTTCAGGACTCTAGTCCTGAGAAGAGAAAACTGCACAGAGAACTCTAGAGCTCTAGAGCTCTCTCTGTAGAATCTTTGATTCAGTTAAGTACTGATCTGTGCAATGTTGTATTGGAAGTTCTAATTGACAAAGTATGGCAAGGGGGAAAAAACTCATCTAGGCAAGAAAAAAGAAGTAAAACTTTTTCTTTTGCAAACAACATGAAACTCTGCATAGAAATTCTAGTGGAATTTATCCCAAAACTTCTTAAACTAAGAAGTGAGTTTAGCAAAGTTACAGGATATAAGATTAATATACAAAACTCAATTTTATTTTTATATACTAGCAATGAATATTTGGAAATTGAAATAAAAATCAGTCATTTAGAATAGCATCAAAACTCAAGTACCTAGGGATAAATCTGGAAAAAAAGATGTGCACAACTTACACACTGTATACTATAAGATATTGCTAAAGAAAATTAAAGGAGACATAAATAAATGGAAAAATATACTGTGTTTATGAGTTGGATGATTTGATATTAAGATGCCAATTCTCCCCATATTAATCTATACTTTAAACACAACTCCAAATCAAACTGTAGAAAGCCTTTCTGTAGAAATAGACAAACTGATTCTATAATTTATATGGAAATGCAAATGACCTAAAATACCAAACTGACTTTGAAAATGATAAAACTTGGAGGAGTAATACTACCATATTGTAAGACTAGCTGAAAAGCTATAGAAATCAAGACCATGTCATATTGGAAGAAAGATAGAACAGCAAGACAGAATAGAGAGTATAGAACTAGACCCACTCATTACCCACTGATTCCTAGTATAGAAGTCAGTGCAATCCAATGGAGAAAGTATAATCTTTTCAAAAATGGTGTTGGGTTTCGGGGATGTGGATCAGTGGTAGACTGGTTGCCTAGAATATGTGAGGCCCTGGGTTCTATCCCTAGCACCACAAAAAGCAAACAATAACAAAATGGTGTTGGAATAAATTAATACCTATATGTAAATATAAAAAGAAGCTTTTTAGTTGGACACAGTGGCACACACCTGTAATTCCAGTACTTGGGAGGCTGAGACAGGAGGATCACAGTTTCAAGACCAGCCTCAGCCACTTAGAGAGATCTTGCTTCAAAATAAAAAATAAAATAAAGGGCTGAGGGGTACAGCTCAGAGGTAGAGGGCTCAGAAGTCGAATGCCTCTGGGTTCAATCCCCAGTATGAATAAATAAACAAATAAATAAATACATACATATTTAACAGCATAAGAAATTAAAAGGTACTTTGATTCATATATCATACCATATACAAAGTTAACTTAATATTGAATCACAGACCTAAAAGTAATACCTAAAACTATAAAACCTCAAGAATAAGACATAAGAGAAAATCTTTGTTTCTCTAAGTAAAGATTTCTTCAATATGACATCAAAAGCATGATTCATAAAAGAACTAGTTGAAAAAATGGATTTGATCAAAATTAACGTATGCTCTTCAACAAACACTGTTAAATGAAAAGACAAGACACAGATGAAACATATTTATGATGAACAACATATATCTAGAATTTACAAAGAACTCTCAAAAGAGTAAGAAAATAACCCACTTAAATACTGGGCAAAAAATTCGAGCAGACACTACGCCAAAGTAGATATACGAGGTGACAAAAAAATAATATAATAAATGCTCAATATCCTCATATCATCAATCATCAGAGAAACAAATGAAAATTACAATGAGATTTACTATACACCTTTAAAATGGTCAAAATTTACAAAGACTGATCATGCCAAGTGTTGACAGGATTTGGAGAACTGAAACTTTCATATGTCCTGGTAGGGATATAAAATAACATAATGACTTGGGAAAACAATCTGCCATTTTTAAAAACATTCAATGCACAATCATTTCATTCCTAGATAGTCACCCCCGAGAACAGGTAGCACATGTTCATACAAAGAATTGTGTATGGATGTTCATAGCAGCTTTACCTGTTATAGTCCCAAACTAAAAACAACTCAAATGTCCATCAACAAATGAATGGATAAGCAAACTGTAGTATATCCATAGAATGCAATACTACTCCACAAGTTGGAAGAATGAACCACTCATACAAGTAACAGTATGGATAAATCTCAAAATATTGAAGCTGAATTAAGGAAGCCATATTGTATGGTTCTATTTCTCAGAAGTTTTAAGGAAATGCAAACTAGTATTCATGACAGAAAGCAGGTCAATGGTTGCCTGCAGACAGGTGGAACACAGGAGTAGCACAAGGGAAGTTTTAGGAATGATGGATACATATATTCTCACCTTGATTTGGGCCATAGTTTTGCTGGTATATGCACATATGCTGAACTTACTGGGTTGTATATTTTAAATATGAGCATTTTGTGTCAGTTGTACCATAAAATAGCTATTTAATATTAAATGTATAACTGTTACAAAATGTTGACTCTCCTTGTATGTTACTATCAGGAAACCCTGTTGCTACCTACGTCCAAATTCAAGGTTCTCAACAGAAGGATAAGACAAAGACTTTGGTAACTACACTTTTGCCAACCATATTACATCATTGAGTTTGGGTTGGCAGGTATATGCATCTGTCCCAGTAAGTTTAAGTGTTCTCAGAGACTAGGTTTTTATTTTGCTCAAGGATTTTCCTTTCAATGGAAAACTGGGCTTTGGAAGGCAGTGGAATAGCATCAGGAGACCAAGGTTTTGGGCTTAGCCATACCTGAGTTTTTACCTTTATTTGTTCTGTGTGTCTAAGAAAGTCCCTACCATTGTCTCTGGGTCACATGAAAAGTGAGGAGCTTAAATTTAATCCCTAAAACATTCTCCATGACTGTCATTTTGTCCACGTTGTGGCTATGTTGGACAGAGCAGAGGTGACTGGAAATTCAACCACCAGATGATAGCACAAGGTAATGAGAGAAGAGCTATATAACTTTAAATAACAATCAACTAAGGCCAATTCAGATTTAGATACAGAATAATTATGGTGAAATTCTATGGTGGCATAGTAAGAATTGAATAAAAGATTTGTTAATCTCTCTCTATTTTTATAAAAGGGGTTTTAAAAAGCACATCATCTCATCTAGGAATAGTGCCAGGATTCTGTCTTCAGTGAATTTTTGTGTTTTTTTTTTCTTACAACATTTAAAAAAGAAGTTAATACCATCGGAGCCCTCCCTAACTTTAGCAGAACAGTGCTGGTATAATTGATGACAACCTGTAGTCTCTCCATAGCTTTTGTGATTTCATTGAAATCTGTTTCTTATCGTAAAGCCAATTTACTTTGGAATGTGAAGAACAGCTTTAAGGTAACTGGTAAAAATTAAAACTTAAATTAAAACCCAATCCCAACATACTTGGTAATTCTTCCAACAATTGCAGACCTATTTGCAGCCAGTGTTGAAAATTCAACAAAGCTGGCTCTTCTTACAGGAAGCAGCTATGTCCCTCCAAACAATTGAGAATATCGATCAGAATTTCTGGTCTTTTCAGGCTACAGCATTGGTTTCAATGACCTGCTGGGCATCTGTAATCACCATGTAGGCACTAGATGGCTAGAACTAACTAGAGATGCTTAAAAATCCATGAGTGTTAAGAGCGTCCAAAGTGTCAGTGCTTTGCTCTGTGTTTTCTTCTATAACCTGATAAGAATCTGCTCCTTCTTCCGAAAGGGCAAATGTGTGCTGAATCTTATAAGCTAGATAGGAAGCGTGGAGTCTTGTATATGTCCTGTCCTTCCCTTCATAATGCCTTGGCCTTTTTACCAAATCAATCCTTGGAAAATCAGTGGTTGCAAAGTCCTCGGATTTCTCCAAAAGAAATTGGGTCCACTACACCTAGCAAATTACTAATATTTTAATGGGTGTGTTATTCCTAGAAACTCAGCTGTGTTTCCATGGAAATAAAGAGTTGGTGGCTATGGGGAAAATGCTTTGGGAAAAGAGAGTTTATATGGGGGAGATGTTTTGGGAAAGGAGAGCTTCTGAGGTCTTTCCATCTTGCTGCATCAATATCATCCTATTCTGTCTCCTGGCAGTCTCCACTCTTTGTCCTTCATTTCTTTTATTAAATTCTGTTTCTTAAATGTAGTTCACAATCTTTCTGGTCAAAATAATTTCAGACTTTGTATCCTAAACAAAGCTCCCAACTTACATATTTAGGTACAAAGCTGAAAAATTCTATATTTGTTCATGTCTATGTATAGCTTGCCGTTTGCTTATTTGCTCTCCTGGCGTCAATTTCGCAAATGCTTACTGTGCGCCATGAGCGCCAGAACTAGAATGCCTGGGTTTCAATAGAGCCCCAGTCAGTTTCTAGCAGAGTGACCTTGGAAAGGTCACCTAACATCCCTACCCCTCTCCTTCATCTGTAAAATTGCCATTTTAGTACTTCCTTATATGGATGGTGTGAGGACCTAAAACTTAGTATCTAAAAACTCTTAGAATAATATCATGCACACAAGTAGTATATATGTTGGTTCTCACTACTATTACTACTGCAACTATTACTATGGATCAGACAATAAGAACTCAAAGGGGCATAGGAGAACTCCAGCCATGATGACTTAAGAGCAACAGATACTATAATGTAAAATTGGGGACTAAATTCCTATTTAAAAGCAGGGGTCAGAATGGGGAAGAAAAGTGGGGGTTGGACAAATAAAATACATAAGTTCCTGATATATGTCATGGACTTTGTGAGAACATAAGTCATCTTATTTTATCTCTAAACAATCTATGAAAAAAGTGTAATATCACAGTAAGATAACAGAATTTCTGATTTTTAAAAATAATGTGTTCAAGATAACCGCTGGTAATTGCTGAACTCACTATTCTAGGCCAGGCCTCTTTAACTTAGAGGACACAGGCACATGCATGTATACACACACACACACACACACATTGTGGGTTTTTGTGTGTGTTTTGTGCATTATAATCATACATCTTGATGAAGTTCAGGGTGATAGAGGCATACATGTAAACAGTACTCGTTGAGCCCTACCCCAGTTCCCACCCCACTCTCTTTCCCTCCCCACCTTCCAGTGCTCCACACGTGATTTGCATTGATAAGTTTGTGTATGTCCATCATGTCCAATGAGGTGTTTCCCTCTTCAAGCCTTCCTCCCCCCTCCCATCTCCTTCAGTTAGGTCCCCTCCTTCACTCCAGAAAGTTTTCTCCTCCTCTCTCTGGAGTCCTTCCTGTGTCTCAGTTTCTCCCTAGCTTCCACATATGAGGGGGAAAACATACAACCTTTCGCTTTTTGTGACTGACTAATCTCAGTGTAATATTTTCCAGTTCCATCCATTTTCCTGCAAATGACATAATTTTGTTATTCTTTATGGCTGATTAGAATTCCATTGAGTGTATATCCCATAATTTTGTATTCCATTTATCTGTTGATGGACATCTTGGCTGGTTCCATAATTTGGCAATTATGAATTGTGCAGCTATAAACATAGATATGCATACATTGCTATGGTAGTCTGGTTTCAATTCTTTTGAGTAGATACCCAGGAGTGGTATAGCTGGGTCATATGGTCAGTTCATTCCCAGTCTTCTGAGGACCCTCCACACTGTTTCCCAAAGTGGTTGCACTAATTTGCAATCCCACCAACAATGTATCAGAGATCCTACTTCTCCACATCCTTGCCAGCATTATTATTGTTTGTGTTCTTAATGACTGCCATTCTAATTGGGGTTAGGTGAAATCTCAAGGAAGTTTTGATTTGGATCTCTCAGATTGCTAATGACATTGAAAGTTTTCCATGTATTTATTGGCTATTTGTATTTCTTCTTTTGTGAAATGTCTATTTAGTTCACTTGCCCATTTTTGATTGGGTTATTTTTTTTGGCAGTGAGTTTCTTGAGTTCTTTGTATATTCTTGATCTAGTCCTCTATCAGAGGAGTAGCTGGCAAAGATCTCCCATTCTGTCGGCTCTCTCTCAAAGTTCTTGATAGTTTCCTTTGCTGCACAGAAATTCTTCAGTTTAATGCAATTCCATGTATTAATCCTCATTTTAATTTTTTGTGCCTTTGGGGTTTTATTGAGGAAGGTTTTACCCATGCCTAGATGTTGGAGTGTTGGTCCTATGGCCTCTTCAAGTAACTGCAAAGTCTCTGGTCTGATTTCCAGGTCTTTGATCTATCTTGAATTGACTCTTGTGCAGGGTGAGAAAGTGGTATTTATTTCCATTTTTCTACATATGGATAACCAGTTTTGTCAATACCATCTGTTGAAAAGGCCATCTTTTTTTCCAGTGTATGTTTTTGGCCCTTTTGTCAAAAATCAACTGACTGTAAGTGTGTGGATTTGTTTCTGAATCTTCTATTCTGCTCCATTGGTCCATGTGTCTGCTTTTGCACCAATACCATGCTGTTTTTATTACTATGGCTCTGTAGTACAGTTTCAAGTTAAGTATTGTGGCACCTCTTGCATGGATCTTATTGCTGAGAACTATTTTGGCTATTCTGGGTCTTTTGTTGTTCCATATGAATTTAAGGACTGATTTTTCTAAATCTGTGAAGAATGACTAAGATAATTTAATAGGAATTGCATTGAATTGAAATTGTAGATCACTTTTGGTAGGATGGCCACTTTGATGGTATCTATTCTGCCTAACCAAGAGCATGAAAGATCCTTCCATCTTCTAAGATCTTTAATTTCTTTCTTTAGTGTTTTATAATTTTCACTGTAGAGGTCTTTGACCTCCTTGTTTAGATTTATTCCAAGGTATTTGGGGGGGGTTATTGTGAATTACCCAGCTGGTAATTGCTGAGCTCACTATTCTAAGTCATGCCTCTTTGACTTAGAGACACATACACGCACGTGGGTGCACACACAACAGTGCACACGTACACACACACACTCACACACTATTTTGTTTCGTTTGTCTTTATTTTTTGGTTTTTTCCCCCCTGCTATATCATATCATCAGTAACTAATTTATGGCAGAACACAGGGAAAATCATTCAAGGAACTAAATTAATGCTTTTGTTTGTTTCTGTTTTTAGGAGTTTTTGTTTGGTTTTTGGTACTGGGGATTGAACTCAGAAGCATTCTACCTCTGAGCTACACCCCCAGCCCTTTTTATTTTTTATTGTAAAATAGGGTCTCACTAAGTTGTTGAGACTGGCCTCAAACCTGCAATCCTCCTGTCTCAGCCTCCCAAGTACTGGCAGTATAGGCATACACCACCATGTCTGGCTACAGAGGAAGTAATATTTAGGCACTGTCTTGAAGGAAGAATGAGAATAATCCAGTTACCCAGTAAGAATGGAAGAGGTATTTGTGGTAGAGAAAACAAAAGTGTTATAGAAACTCAATACTTTGGGTGGTTGGCCTTGTTCCTAGGCAATCAGGTGCTGAGGCTACCCTGTAGATCTGCCTTTTTTTCTTACTTTTTTTTTTTAAATGGTACTGGAGACTGAACCCAGGAGCATTCTACCTCTGACCTACACCTCCAGACCTTTTTTATTTTGAACCAGGGTCTCACTAAGTAGCGGAAGGCCTAAGTTGCTGAGGCTGGCCTCAAACCTGCGATCCTCCTGTCTCAGCCTCCCAAGCACTGGGATTACAAGTGTATGCCACCATGCCCTGTTTATAGATCTGCCTTTCAAGGATATGGGATGGGAGGGTGGTGAAAAGGACTAGGGCATCTAATGGTAGAGCTCACCCAGCTACCTGAGCAGCACTCTGTGAAGCTTCTCTGTTTTCCTCTCCATGGTACCAATGCAGAGAAGCTCAGCCATAGTCATTGATCTAAGCCTGCTTCTCCCACACAGAAGGGATCACAGTCATTAGGAGCAGTAGTGCCAGGCATATTGATAACACTTTCTTCTCAAAAGCTGGAGGCACTTTCTGCAGATTTGATTTTATTTCATCATCAGAGGATGCTGTTTGAGATTTTGCAGGTGCAGGCTTACATCGCTGTGAGGCAGAGGTGCTTTTGTTTGTTTGTTTACTCTTCATGACTCTACAGGGCATGTTGGTGCATCTGGTTAAGCCCAGAGAAGAAAGAGTCACAGGACTGGGCCCCACCACCGTATCGGGTGCCAAGATGTTTTGAATATAAAGACAGGGAAATATTATCCAGGGGTTCTGCTGCTCAAAAGGCTTTTGTCTGATTGTTTTAAAATGTGAATGCTATTTTCATAGACAATGTTCTGTGAGGCTATAGTATAAATAAGGTGCTACAGTGAATTTTAACTGCATTTAAACAGGCATTGCTACTACCAAAAGATGCAGGAAAGAAAGTAGAATTGAGATCATTATAAAAAAATATGGATCTGGAGATACGGCCTAATATAAAAACAGATTTTGGTAACTGCTTGGAGTAAATTGGAATTTAGTCTTCATGCTAATGTTGTCGAATAGATTCTAGAATAAAATACTGGCTTAATCTTGGTTGTTGCTACATGGAGACAAACTCCTCATCCATGGAAGATGCAGTAACCTTTGAAGGTGTCATGCAATTACTGTGTAGTGTACACCAATAACAGCAACAACAACAAATTAACTGAAAGGAGTCTATTGTTGGAGAATGAATTCATGTCAGCCTCAGAGTAGTTTACTGATTTCACAAATCACTGTAACTAAAGAGTATTTGATTTTTCCAACATCCCTGGGAAAATTTGCATGTATTTTCACATGTGTGTGTATATGCATATATGCACTTGTGTGGTCACATGAGTATGTTTTCTTCATAACCCAGTCATGTTTCTTAATCACAAATCAACTTTCCAATTTAACTTACCTTGATGTTTAAAAACCATCATGGGAGCGCCGGGCGTGGTGGCGCACGTTTGTAATCCCAGTACTTTGGGAGGTGGAGACCGGAGGATCCGGGTTCGCGGACAGCCTCAGCTCTCTCTCTCTCTCTCTCTCTCTCTCTCTCTCTCTGTCTACTTAGCAAGGCCCTCCACAACTTTGTGAGACCTGGTTTCAAAATAAAGTATAAAAAAATAGGGCTGGGGGTGTAGCGCGGAGGTAGAACGCCCCGAGTTCAATCCCTGGTACCGCAAAAAAAAAAAAAAAAAATCATGGGTTAGGTATCACAAATAATAGCTAGAGAATAGCAGGCTTTTAATAAAATAGTGCTTTATTTATTTATTTTGCAGTACTGGGGATTGAACCCAGAGGCATTTTACCTCTGAGCTACACCCCCAGCCCTATTTATTTTTATTCTTTATTTTGAAACAGGGTCTCACTAAGTTGTGGAGGGCCTCACTAAGTACCTGAGGCTGGCCGCGAACCCAGATCCTCTGGTCTCAGCCTCCCAAGTACTGGCATTCCAAGCATGCACCACCACACCCGGCTAAAATAGTGCTCTATTGTAAAACCTGCTCTGGACACCTAAACCATGGTAGTCACTCCAGCAGGTTTTCTCACATAACCCAAACTCCAACAGAATCAAGGTCATACATTTTGTTGGCTGGATGTTAGCAATATACCCTCACTATTCTTCACATACCCAGCCCAACTGTCAAGCTGAGCAGACTCTTATCTTCCTTTGGATACTTGATGCTTTCTCGCTTCAGTCTCTCAGTGTATCCCTGTCCTTTTAAAGAAAATATTCTTTCTACCCATTTCCATGTGATTGTATCTTACCTGTCTTTTAAGGTTCAACTCAATATCAAAAGTCTTTAAAGAATTTCCTGATTACTAAGTATGGGATGATATTTTCTTGTTTTTTCTTTCTCTTATAGATAGATAGATATTACTATTGCAGATAGATATTACTATTGCTTTTATTACTGATTCTAAACTATCAAACCATAAAGGTTAATTTAGCATTATGATAAGCACTTTAGTACACTATCATTTTGTGATGCTTTCTTTTCTATCCTAATAATAATAATAATGATGATAATAATAATAATAATAATAGATATTAAATGTGTGTTCTATAATATGAAGTTCTTCAGGTACATTATCTCATTTAATCTACTGAACAACCCATAAGGTAGGTGCTATTTGTGGTCCTAATTCATTTAAGAAATAATCCTCAGAGAGTACATAATAGTTATCTAAGGTCAGGCAGCTGGCTTAAGACCTTGTCTTCAAGCAATAAGCTAGACTATCCCTCAAAGCCATGCCTCCTTTTCTATGTTACTTAACCACTTTCTGCTTTGTTGTGTAATTACCTATGACCTGAATTACTACACTTGTTCCTTGAGGGCTAAATTTATGTTTGCGTCTCTCTGGTATTCTAAACAGGACTCGAGTCAGTGCTTCACACAAAAGGAAGGGTGTTCCAAAACTATTTGGTGAAGGGCTGAAAAATTTAGAACCTTTCATGTATTCTTTTATAGCTCTGACATGGAAGATTTCTTGAGAAAGGAAAGTACTATGTTTAACTGTCATCCAAATAAAATGAAAAATATAGCTTTGACCAAAAGAAATGATGTGTTCTAAAAGAATAAAATTAAAATAGGATTTTAAAATCTGTTATCCAGTAGAACTGGAAATAAATAAGAACAGTTCCCTGATTGAAGGAACAAATGCCCTTGGATTTTCACAGTTACTGTATGATAAAGCACAAATGTGGAAGCCGGAAATCTACTTCCCACTAAAAGTAAAGAGATTGTTCTTGGCTAAAAATTTTAATATTAATGAAGCAATGGCCAATATTAATGGTATTTCAATAATACAAAGCAACTAACATCCCCTTTTAATTTATAGTTGATTTATTTACATTTATAGTATAGCAAGCAAATGGATAATTGACTGATTTCCATCCAGATGTTTATCTTTGAGTTGACAGAGCCTCAATATTGAAGTAGGAGAAGGTGTTGAAGATAAGATTTCTTATCTGGAGACTAATAACCTTTTTATCTGTAACAAGCTGTCTTATCTTTACTACCCTGCCTTAGAAATGCAAGAGAGTATCAGCCCGGAAAACACACTGTGCTTTCCACCTTCCTGTCTTGAGATTCATTCAGAGAGGAAATGTCCCATCAGAAAGATGGGATGTAGACCAGGCATGGTGGCACATGCCTGTAATCCCATTATTTGGGAGGCTGAGACAAGAGGATCATAGGTTCGAGGTCAGCCTCAGCAATTTAGTGAGGCCCTCAGAAACTTAGCAAGACCCTGTTTCAAAACAAATAATAATAATAATTAAAAAATAGGCCTGGCGATATAGCTCAAAGGAAAAATGCCCTGGTTTCAATTCCCAGTACCACAAGGAAAAAAAAAAAGATGGATGTAGTTGAGGCTTATGAGGTAGCTGGGAGGTAGCAGGGAGATCTGTGAAAAGCTCACCTTGCAAAGATAAAGAACCTTTTATTCTGAATCATTTATCTCAATAATCCTAATTCCATTCCCAATACTATATTAAATGCTAAAGAGAGTAAAACTTTTCTCAGCCAACTTCTCTTCATGAGTTAAAACAACATGGGAATGAAGGCTTAATTGACAGTTTTTACTCTATTCATGAAGGTCTAATTGAATAAGGTGCCCTGCAAAGCTTTCTTGGAATTACATGTACTTTCAGTATTGGATATATTGTGCTACAAACATCCAGTCACTTAACAGGGTTCATTCTGCTTGCTTCCTGCCCATATATAATTAGCATCATATAGATACAATTAGTCTGATAGGATTTCATGAAATGGTTTTGGATGTATATTATTTGGATATCTCTAATTAGTAACTGTCTATTCAAATGTTTATTCAACTCTACACAGATGTTATGAGAATTACTATTAGGGTCTTGATTTGCTACTTTTATTTTCAACCGGCAATTTAGCGTGTGTATGTGTGTGTGTGTGTGTGTGTGTGTGTGTGTGTGTGTACACTTCTTGTATATTGCTGCTTTTATTCAAATTCTATTCATAATGAAATTTTCATGATTAACCTTTTCAGGCTACCCCAAAGACCTCACAAAAAATACTGGACTTTATGATGGTAAGTTACATTAACACTTCCTAAAGAGTCATGTGTTCTATTTTGTAATGGAGGCCTTAGATTTTATATAGACCTGCATCCCATTTAGGAGTCTCCTAACCTTAATGAAAAAGTTCAAGTCATTTCTTAGAGCCAAACAGATGAACATCAGATTCTTTTTCCTGGCATTCATGGTAGATTCTATTTTTTTTCCACTTCTTCCTGCACCTTATATTTCTAACAAGGAGGTTCACATCAGTGCTTTCTCTCTTGAAACCTTTCCATGTAGCATTCCCATTGGGAATTTGTCACACTGAACTCATATGATAGCTTCTCCCAGAAGAGTTCTCTGACATGGTTCAGCAGATTGACATCTCCATCTTTCAAATTTCAACAGCATGTTAGCTCTATCTTTCAGCCCTTATCATATTATTTTTAATTTTATTACACAGCTGATCTGCCCAACTTGAGGACAAACTAGTCGAGACTGGGGAACATATTAACCCATTTTGCCCCATTGTTCCAGATGTGGAGCACCTATACAAACTTAAATACAGTAGTCCATAAGCAATATATGATATAATTATATAATAATAAAATTATATGATGATATTTATAATATCATAATAATATAGTATATAGGCTCTAGATTATGATTTCCAAACTATCTTAATGCACCTGTGCCAATGTCATTGAAATATTTTTAGAATTGAAAACTCAGAACTTAATGTTAATCTCATATTTGCTTCTACCACAGCTTCTAGGGAGATCTCTAAAAATAGTAGAAAAAGAAAAGTCACTGGTAAAGAATGAGTGGATTGTCCTTTTCCTAACGACAACAGTGAAGCCAAGTGTGTATCATTTATATAAAATGTTAGGAAAGGTTGTCAAGACTGTTGCATAAAGATTTGTTTTCTTTTTCTGAGGGAATTAAAGCCAAGTGATATATAGACAATCACGATTCACATATCTTAAGATAATTGATTAGAGTTTTAAGATTTTGAAGAACATATTTCATAGAGAACCAGACTTGCAAATACTGTTTAGTTATTTCTTTAGTGGGATTCTTAAGTGATTTCCTCTGATAGGCATGATGTCCATCCCTTCAACCCCCGCCCCCCCCCCACAATCTTCAGTTTCTAAGGTAACGTTTGCTATCTAGGCATCATTCCATGGCCTATTTTTCTCAACAACTTTTTTAAGGCTACATCTTTTGGTGGCTTAAGAATAGAAGGTTAGATAAGCAGGAACACCCTCCCCATGGAATGCCATCATTGGTTTCAGTAGAGGGGTGGACTGGTCATGACTGTAGTGGTTCCCATTTTTACTTTCCCCAGGGCAGAGTATAGAGCCTCAATACTATTTCTGTTAATTTAGTCATACCAGCCCATCTTTCTACTCTTAAAAGAATGACATTCAATAAAACATTTTCCGAATGATCTGATGCAGGTATGTATGGTGGGGGTGGGGGTGGGGGCACCAAAAAAAAATGACAAGAATGTGTGAGGTGTGAGGTCAGGGATGAGAGTAGAACAATAATTGAGATTTTACAGAGGTAGCAGAGCATTTGCTAATATCCAATCTTGTGGCTTTTCACTCTTAAGAAAAAAATTACTACTGTGCCTCACTGAACCCTTATCTTGCTTCCTGCAAGAGCCTCAAATAGCCTAAATCTTTTTCATGGGTCTCTATTTTACTGTGAACGACACGCTTGAGAATGCATCATCAATAAAACCAGTCAGCTCTGATCCTAGTTGGATATAACACATTTTCCCCCTCCATTTTGCTTACAACCTCTCCTTGCCCAAATTTAGTGTACCATTTGTGGGAAATAGAGGGTGACCCAAATCCTCAAGCCCCTGTGGTTAGAAAAGGGATTGTCACTGCAGTGCACAAGTGCAATATTTTATGGCATTCCTTATGGAGAGAACAAATTTAAGAAATGTATATTCAAATACCATGCCCAAGTTGTATCTACACCATCATCTCATCAGTTCATGAATAACTACTAGAAAAAGTGTAAAGAAATAATAGGGTATTATGAGAACTGAAGGGACTATAGAGATAAGCACACCCAAGTCTCTCATTTTGAAGATGAGAAAACTGAAGTCCAAATGGGTTAATTGATTTTCTAAATGTCATATAGTCATTAAGTGACAAAGCAAGGACTCTCTACTTCTAATCCAGTCCTTCCTCAATTATACCATTAGGTCCATATAGGGCAGAGGGAAATTCAGTAATGAATCTCCTGATACTCATTTCGCTCATGCCTGGACAAACTTAGAGGCTTTAAACACCACTCCGTCTTCCACAAAGATAGTCCATTCCATCAGTAGATAATTCCAGCTACTATGATCTTTCTAGTGTGTGTGTGCGTGTGTGTGTGTGGGGGGGGGGGTGTTGTGCTGGGGATTGAACCCAGGGGCAGTCTAGCAGTCTATTTATTTCCGAGCTACAACCCCAACCCTTTTTATTTTTTGTTTTGAAACAGGGTCTCACTAGGTTGATGAGACTCTCACTACTTGCTGAGTCTGGCCTCGAACCTCCATTCCTCCTGTTTCAGCCTCCCAAGTACTGGGATTATAGGCGTGCACCACCACACCTAATATTCTTAACACTCTCAAAATCTAGCCCACACATTGGTCTTGGTTCCTCCCCTTGGGGCCTCATACATCACATCTGCCTCTCCTTTCCCATTGTAGTACTTCGACTCTTCAAAGACAATTGACATTTCCTTGTCCTCACCCCTCAAACTGTCTTGTAATTTTTTACCCAGAATAAATATTCTCAGTTCCTTGAAACCTTCTCATGAAGAAAATAGCAATGGCTGGGGGAGGGGGGTTCATTTGTTTGTTTTGCCATTAGTTGCTTGACTCATCTATATTTTTCCTTGTTTTTAATTTTACATTTTGTTTTTAATCTTTACAAATCATGACCAATGATTCCCATGAGTCGGTAGATTTCTTCTCCCTCATCCCTCTCTGATCGTTTTGAGGTTGAAATTTAAGATTAGAGAAGCTATCTGTTATTTGAGAGAAGGAAGGCAATTTGGGATTGAGTGCTAAAGCAGAATATGTCCTTTTCCTTGAAAGTTTCCCATCAGCGCCCTCCCTTTCGAGGAGGGGGGTCAGGGTGCATCTGCTAAATGGCGCCCACAGTGACACAGGCACACAGTGGTTATGGTGAGAAGTGGCTGCTTGCCACACTGCATAGAGGAGACTTGTGTGGTCGACAAAAGGCCTTGCAGTCCACACTGTGTCTCCATTGCTGGCAGCATAAGTGCAGGAGGAAAAAAAAATGATAAAGTGAGTTTATTTAACAGCCTTAAGCTGCCTAAAATGTGTGTGTTCAGCCCTAGGGGACAAATCATTCAAAGGATTTGTGAATTGTTCCAATGAATTTATCAGCTTGTGTGTGTGTGTGTGTGTGTGTGTGTGTGTGTGTGTGTGTTTTACTGGGGATTGATCCCAGGGACATTCTGTCTCTGAGCTACAGACCCAGTCCTATTTTATTTTGTAACAGGGTCTCTCTCTCTAAGTTGTCAAAGCTGGCCTGGAACCTGCAATCCTCCTCTTTCTGCCTCCCAAGTACTAGTATTACAGGCATAGCCCAGCTGAATTCATCATATATTTTGCATATTATTTTAAACCAACTTCTTGGAAGATTTAAGAGTTCAGAAAGGAATAGTTGCATATGCAATTAAAGATGGTGAAGGAACCACACTGTAACTTTGCGTACCTTACTCCTCGTTCTCAGGCTTTATTCTCTTCGGAGGCCTAGCTTCATGTTTAAGTTGTGTGGAAGAAAAGAGAGAGCTGAGGGGGCAGAGGACTGGAGTGATAAAGGGGTGACTCCGAAAACTGTGTCACCAGTTGGTTAAACACAGATAAGAGGACTAGGATCCTCAAGTGTTACAATAAAAATTAAATTAAAAAGAAAATAGTAGATGCTAATGATAACTTTACCTCCTCTCAATTTCCTATTGTAGCTGTTGTTTTTTTCCTTCTGTTTATAGATAAAAAGGGAAAGCTTATTTGGTTTGCAACCAGTGTTGCCTTGAAAGACTTTCAAGAGCCAAAGATTGAAGGTAGGGGAAATAATCCAGAAGAGATAATTGGCAGAATAAAGGCGATGGGTGTGCATATATGTTTGTGTTTATGAGAGACTTTCAGAAATGTGTTTAGTATTGCTGTCTTTTTAGAGACAGATGTCTGCTCTAACTCCTTAGTTTTACTCCTTCCTGTAATCCTCCTTTCCATTTGCTTTTGCTATTCATACTATTTTACCTGCTGAAGTAGCTTTTAAGCCACCTCTGGGAAAAAACAAGAACCCACTACATCTGACTGCTGAGTTACAGGTCTGCTTTCTTCAGTCTAGCAGGCTTTCCTCCTGATTTACATTGCAGATCTGAGTGTAACAGACCTTCACACTAGGAGGGCATGTAAATTAGAAGGCCACGGTTTCCCAATGCAAAGATTATAATTACAAAAACAATTTCAGGGGCAACACTTTGCTGTTTAAAAGTGCTCTTCCAAGTCCCTGTTTACAGTATTTCTAAGTACTACATTTTATACTGGATACCATGGCAGGCCAAAGGAAAACATAAGAACTTTGGAGTCCCAAATGGAGACCGTCCTTGGGGGAAATCCTGACAAACAAGGGACTGACCTGTCACCTCCCCAAGCCCTGGTTATTGGATTATTATTAGTACCAAGTCTTCCTTCTTTTGGTCTTTTTCTTTTTTCCTTCTTTTCTTTTTGTACTGCGGATTGAACCCAGGGGCATTCTACCTCTGAGCTACACACCCAACTCTTTTTATTTCTTATTTTGAAACAGGGTCTCATTAAGTTACCAAAGCTGGCCTCAAACCTGAAATCCTCCTGTCTCAGCCTCCCAAGTACTGGGATTACAAGTATGTGCCACCACACCTGGCTTGGTCTTTTTCTTTCAATTTTCTTTTCCTGAGTCAGGAGCCTGGCTATGTCCTTAAAGATGACTCTTGGCTAAAAGCCTAGGGACAAGATGGAAGAGTAAAGCTTTCTTTTCAGGCCCCCCTCTGAGGTGAACAAAGCAGGGTCTCTCCCGACAACTAAGACCACAAGATATAAGGCAGTTCAGTCCAGCAAGATGGCGCCACCCAGTCTCAACCACCTGGAGCCCAAGATGCCACCACCCTGTCCCAGTCACATGCAGGTTAATACAGGAAATCTAGCTCAGAAAGCGAAAATGAAACTTAACCTGAGCCCCCCCGTATTGGTGCCCCTGCCTGTTATGGATTTAATCAAACCCGAATCACTGTGGCTATATAATCTGTATGATGACGTCATTCAGGGCTCACACCCCGAGCTTTGCTCACTGAGCCACGCTGGTGAATAGAGACCTGCTTTTCTACTCCAGCCTCCGTTTCTTGTTCTCCATGGACCTAGACTTCTGCAACATTTCTTTTCTCCTCTCCCCATCACCCTTTATTAAATGTTCATTTGAGACAAGCAGAGAAAGGAACAAGGGGAACAAGGGGGCAAGAGAGAAAATAAGCCTACATCTTTTGGGGAGAATCATCCTTAAATGAGAAGGAAATACAAATGTTAGTAAGTGTCTGCTAGCTTTCTAGGTTTCAGTTCTAGATAAGAGACGCAAGACCTCTTCTCCCCTTAGAGAACAGAACTCAACAGTCTAGAAAGCTATGTGAATTATCCCATGAACATTTTAAAATATGACAAGTGCCTCGTAAGACAAATAGGAGCAAATATGAGAGAACAACCTATGCTAGAAAAATCAGGAGCTTTCGAGCCTAGATTTGAAGGCTCAGTTCACCAGCGTACATGCTGTGGTAAGATGAAGAGGAAGAAGGAGGAGAAATTAAAAACACACCTATACAGATAGAAGGGGAAAGGGATTTTTTTTTTTTTAACAAAGGTGTGTATCACAGGATGTAAGAACTGGACCTTCATCCTTCTATTTGGGGAACAACTGAACAAAACTTCCTATTAAAATTCCAGTGCAAGCCCGGCGTGGTGGTGCACGATTGTAATTCCAGTATTTGGGAGACTGAGACAGAAGGATCCAGGTTCACAGCCAGCCTCAGCTACTTAGTGAGGCCCTCCACAACTCAGTGAGGACCTGTTTCAAAATAAAGATAAAAAAAATAGGGCTGGGGGTGTAGCTCAGAGGTAGAATGCCCCTGGCTTCAATCCCCGGTATCGCAAAATTAAAAAAAAAATTCAAGTGCAGCTGTATAGACAAATCATCCATTTTCTATCTGTCAGGTGTGTCCACGTATCCACCCCCCCAACCACTACATTATGGCCCCATCTTTCTATGCTCTCATCCACCCCCCCTAAAGGCCCCAGAATGTATTAGTGAAGACAACTCTCTGAATTCTGAGACCAATGCTCATTTTTAAACTACCCCAAAGCATTTTATTGCACCCTATGCATGAATGAGAACAGGGCCCAAACTCAATTGTTTATAGCCTTATAGAGGAATAGAAATATTGACTACCCCAAATGAGCAGATAATCTTCAAATCCTTTCTATTAGGATTGTGAACAGGTTTTAATGCTTACCTGAAATGAGGCAGTACATGGCATTTTAGTAGAGTACTCTAGAATAAAACAAAACAACCACACAAAACAAAATAGAACAACACCAAATACAAGAAACCCACCCAGTGATATCAGTCTCTGCAGGAGCCTGGAAAATGTTTGATTTGAATATATACCTCGCCATCTACTATGTCTACACAATAACCTCAGAGACTGAAACCTTGCCACTCTGTTAGCAATACCATCGGCCTCTCCATCCAGCACGCAAGGCGATTTTGATGGGGAATCCTCTCCACAATCATCCTTCATAGAAAGGCATATCGTAACAAAGTTTACTCTTTCAAATTCACTAAATACATTTAAAACCCCTTCAAGAAATTTCTGTATTTTCATAGACTTCTAAATTTTTTAGAGAATCATTTTCCCAGTGCATCATAACATTCTAGACCAGGGCTCTGAGTTTTCCCTGAAGGCAGTTGATGCTATTCTCTAAACTCTCTGTTCCAGAGAGTATGCAGTCACTACATGGGAATGGAAGCCTGCTCAAGCCTTTGGATAAAATGATGTTCCTGGAACTTGAGGGATAGTAGCTACTTTCCAGTGGGGAATGAGCACTGTGATCCATGGAAGACCAGCTACGAATACCATCAGAAGCACCATTTATCTCTTGGCCCCTTTTGTTCATAATCTGCCTTTTTCTTCACAGCAACTTTGGTGTCTGACCCCAAGTTTATTTATAGAGAAATCCTAAAGTAATAAAAGGACAGAGTGTAGGTTTAGCCATTTACTATAATTGCTTCCTAGTGACACTCCCCTTCTAAGCATGGGAGCCTCTCACAGTCTGTTGGGAGGAGGTAAAGAAATGAACGGGGATGATAGGAAATAGGACTCCTACCCCTTAATCCTGCACAAACTTCCTGAGTTGTCTGGTTAAAGGATCATCCCTATGCCTCTACTCTCCAGGCTTCTGGACTGAGTAGGAGACCACCTGGCTGTAATTTGTTTCGGGGGGCTGGAGTGGTGATGTGCTAATGAGGCTCTTTCAGCACCCACGTGGGCGGAGATCTGGACTTCCTCAGCCTCGGAGGAAAGCTCTGGGTACCCCCATGAGGCAGGGCTCTGATGTGGGCATCATGGCTGCAGCTGTCTCCTGCACAAGAACATTCGACTATTTTATGAGGTTACTTTCATTTTTAAGCATAAACTAGGGTATCCCTCTCTGAGCAGTAGAGATTTAATCCTTTGATGACCGCCTTCATTGTGAACTGAGGGGCATTCAGAGAGTCAGAGGACAGAAAAGAAGAAAGAACATAACACATCAGTTTTAGTTCTTCCTGACGATAGCAGACCTGCTGTGATATCTTTTATGGAATTTATCCTGTTATCCCTTTGTATCATAGATATTCATATGCAGATCTTCTCCCCTTCCTAGACTTGGAAGAACTACTTGCATATATCACACCTGAATGGAATTTTCTGAATAATCAAGCTCCTCAGTCTCTCTCTGTACTTCGGTTTCCTCATCTGCAATAATAATTTCATAAAGGTCGTCATGAGGATTAAATGATTTTAATACATGCAAAATTCTTAGAACAATGCCTGGCACATGGTGGGCAACTACTATTTGCCCTGAGTATGGAAAGTATGGAGAGACAGAGAGGGGATTCTTGTTTTCTCTGCCCTCTAGGAATCAAGAAAAATGATCATGAAGACTTAACGTTCTGAGACAGTAAAGCAATTAGAAGACAAGTTTATGACCTATTTTAAGCACTGAAAGTTATTTTTTAAATTCAAATACTTAGTTGATACTGACTAAAGCAATCTCTCCAGAATTAGTACCCACAAATTTTCTTAAGGGAAAGAAAACTTTTTAAAAAGGGAAAGAAAAAGGAAAAAAAATGGTTATCACGTTTCAACCAGGTTATAATGGCTTTTCATTCAGAGATTCTTTTAGCATCAGCCTTATGATAAAGTTACTAGGAATACTGTGAGACTTAACATAGTTTGAGGGGATTAAATACAGCTGGGAGGAGAAAGTTAAAAAGCTCTCCAGAAGATTCTAATATGGTTGGACTAAAAGACAATAGAGCGATAGCGGATTGCGTTTACCTCGTCAGACTATGCTTGGAATCATTTTTGCCCAAAGGAGGTTTCAGACATGCTCTGTATTTGTCTTGATCCTTCAGGCTGAGAGTCTTTTTTTTTTCTTCTTCCTCTCCATCTAAACAAGGGCATAAATTTTCTAAAATGTTCATTCTGCCTGTGAAATAATGTGACACAGTCAGCCATATCGGGCAAGTACATCCGGCTCATGAGCGAAGGGATTCTAAAACTTAATGAATCCTTAAGTCCACTAATGATGTCTGGTTGCTACTGAAGCTATTATCCCAGATTGCTGCCGACATTTGTGTCTTCATATCCAAGGACCAGCATTCTTCAATTTCCCCCGGTATGTACTGAGCTTGCTCAGCGGATATGTACAGGTTGTCCTGAGAAACTTAGAGTGACAGGACCTTTCAGAGCTGAGCTTTCCCAGGCGTTAGCCACCAGCCTCAGGGTGGCTATTCACACTTCGCTCAAAGGAGGCACAATTTGAAATCCCTCAGTCACACTAGCCACATTTCAAGTGCTCTGTAGCACTTGATGAGTAGCTACTGTGCTGAACAACATAGATTTGAAACATACCATTATCGAAGAAGGGTAGTGCTGCATGATACTATAGGTGTTTGGTGGGAAAATTGACCAGGTGCTGAGAGAGAGCAAATGTGTCCGGTTTTAGGAAAACCCAATCTATTAAAATGCAGGTTTATAAAACAGGAATATTTATGAGTTCATTTTCCTTATATGGAAATTCAGAAAAGATTTCTGTTCAACTACATCTACTCACTTTTTTTTCTGGAGAAAAACACCCAGGGGTGTTCAACCTCCAAGCTACATCCCCAGCCCTTTTTAATTTTTATTTTGAAATAGGGTCTCACTAAGTTGCTGAGGGTCTGGCTAAGTTGCTGAGGCTGGCCTCGAACCTGCAATCCTCCTATCTCAGCCTCCCACGTACTGGGATTACAGGCCTTCGTCACCACGCGGGGCCCTTTACTGATTTTAAGTGTTTATGGATCCTTAATGACATTTAGAGAACAGTCAGAAAATGAAATCAATGTAAAAGAAAGTGAAATAAAATGTAAGTTTATAATAAAGCAGTAAATCATAGGAAACTATGCGTCTGGCAAATGTTATTGGTGGGTATAAAGGATATTTGAAATACATATCCACATATGTACTTAAAACCAGCTAAGCTGGACTTGGGTGCAACTCTGTCCCTGAGCTACCAGTGGCCCCCTTGAGCAAAAGTGGGCAAAATTCACCCCACAGGGTTGCCGTTGGGATTTATTGTGGAAACTTGTGTGCAAAGTAGCACATAGTAGTGGTTAGCAACTATTAGGCCTTTCTTAATTTCTCTTTTTCATTGACCCTCTCTTCTGGGTCTTCTTGCCTTCTTTTCTCTTGCATGCCAGGAGCCTAGAGCCTGCCAGTTCCACGCTCATCACTGTTTTAGGATCCAGTTGTGTGGAAGATATGCCCCTCTCTCTTTCTGTGACAGCGCCCTGCCCAGTCACCTTCAGAGCCCACCATGCTTTTATTCAGTCAGAAGGCCCATGATCCCTACCAGCAGTGGGGAGCTCATGCCCCATGACAGGCCCCATGACTGATGGAGATATTTTAGGTAGCTTTTTATTATTCCTCCAGTGTCATCAAAATAGGGAAAAGAGCATTAAAGGAGAAATCAGGTGCCTGGCATGGTGGAATACGCCTGTAATCCCAGTACTTGGAAGGCTGAGACAGAAAGATCACAAGTTCAAGGCCAGCCTCAGAGACCCTCAGTAACATAGCAAGACCATGTTTCAAAATAAAAAATAAAAAGAGTTTGGGGTATAGCTTGTAGAATGCCCCTAGGTTCAATCCCTAGTGCCAAAGAAGAAAAGGAGGAGGAGGAGGAGGAGGAGGAGGAGGAGGAGGAGGAGAAGGAATAATCAGGAGATCTGAATATAAGCCTCAGTGTTGACAATAATTTCTCCAAATCCAGTTCCTCATAGCTACAAATCTCTCATCTGTAAATGGAAAGGTTGTGCTAGCAAGTCTCTTCCTGCCCTTTTCAGTTCAAACAGAAGAGAGAGCCACTAACGCCCCCCCCACGCACACACCCCTTGCATGTTCCTGAGGACAGGGTGTGGGCTGCCTGCCCCTGCTGTGTCCCCAGGCCCTAGACCTAGTGCAGTGCAGGTCATGTAGTGAGGCCCCTGTGTATCTGTGCAATGAGTGAATGGAGGCCAGCTCCCCTCCCGAGGTGCATTCCTGACTGCTCCGCACCTCCCTCACCAGGACCTTCCCTCCGCGGAGCCCCTGCCTCCTCTTTCTGCCCTCACAGCTGCTCCTCTTTCCTTTGCAGCAAGTCCCCGCAGTTCCGCTGATTTCCTCTGCCATTTTGATTTCCCTGAAAGCTGGGGCTGGGAAACAAACTGTACCATGTAATTATGCTTGCAACACACTCCTCGAAGACTTCCAATTTAATAGAATTGCCGAGATTTAAAAACATTAAAACAAAAATGAGCTTGTTAGAGTAAATTAGGCTTCATAAATGTGTTCCCCTTTTATTAGAAAACATTGATTTCTGCGGTCACCTTCTCTAAATTATTGAAAGCGGAGTGGACTGCCTTAATTGGCAAGGAGAAATGTCGTCAGCCAACTGCTATGGAAGCTGGGGGGCGGGGGCACGCATGGGAAGGAAAGGAGGACATATAGCTGGGCTGGCTACAGTCAGGTGGTGATGATCGTGGGAGGCAGATGTGTCAGCCTCAGTGCAGTTCTGCTAGAACATCAGGCCTAGTGTAGGCGGGAAGTGCATAGTCCTCTGCTAAGGGTGCACTATAAATACAGAACCTCATGGTACTACAGCAAGGGTGGGGAGCTTTTATTTCCTTGGTTTGTTTATTAATATACTTTTATTGGTGCATTGTAATTATACATCATAGTGAGGTTCAAAGAAAGCGATATAAACATACATGCACAAAGTACTTGGCGTGTTTCCTTCTGAATCCCACCCTACTCCCCCTTACTTTGCATCAATGTTAGTGACATTGGTAGTGATAACTTCAAATATGGACATTTGAAATGTGTCTTTCCTCAAGGATCCTGTTTCCCCTCCCCACCTCCCTCCCCAGTCCCCTTCCACTATTATATTGGTTCCTCATTTATCTGAAGTCTCTCTCGTTTCCTATTTTCTTTCTAGCTCCCACATGTGAGAGAAAACAAACTGGCTGACCTCAGCATAATATCTTCTAGTTCCATCCATTTCCTGCAAATGACATAATTTTGTTTTTCTTCATGGCTGAGTAAAGTTCCATTGTGTATATATACCACATTTTTTTCATTTTTATTTTTATTTAATTTTTTTTAATTGGTGTATTTTAATCATACAACTTGATGGGTTTCAGGGTGGTAGAACTATACATGCACACCACGGTCAATTAGCCCTCCCCTAATTCCCACCCCATCCCCTCCCCCTTCCCTCTTTCTCATGCTCAGCGTATTAGTTGGCTTTGGTATATTTGCATATGTATATCCTGTGCATTAGGGTGCTTCCCTCTTCCCCCTCCCATCCCCCTCAGTTAGTTCTCCTTTGCTCACCTGAGGTTTTCTCCATCTTTGTCTGGAGTTCCTCTTATGCCCTATTCTACCTAGCTTCTGCATATTAGGGAGAGCATCCGACTTTTCACTTTTTGTGACTGACTAATCTCACTAAGCATAATGTTCTTTAATTCCACCCACTTTCCTGCAAATAATGTAATTTTGTTCTTTTTGATGGCTGCATAAAATTCCATTGTGTACGTATCCCATAGTTTTGTAGTCCATTCGTCTGTTGATGGGCATCTTGGCTGGTTCCATAGTTTGGCAATTGTGAATTGTGCCACCTCCACCGGGGCAATCCACACCGTCTCAGCCCCCACGAGTCCCTGTGGCCGCGCTGGGTGTTCTCCCCTGGGGCAGCTCGTTGACTTCCGGTGCGTTGAGCGCTGCTCTTAATCTCTAGGGGAGGGGTGGGCTCAGCTGCTGCGGCAGGTTCTGGTCAGGCCTCCAGGCCCTGGGGACTCTGCCGAGTGTGGATGGAACTGCTGCTCGCTTTTGTCGCTGCTGCTCTGCAGTTGCTGGTTTTACAACAGGTCCCTGGCTTTCTTGTTGGTGGCCTGCAGAAGCCGCAATGCCGGAAGCCGCCGGCACGGTCTGACCAAGATGGCGCCGCTGCTGCTCCAGCCAACATAGCAGTTCGGGCCTGTGTCACACGTGGAGCGAGTCGCTGCCGCCTTCACTCTGCTATTCTGCAGCTGCTGGACTCACAGCAGGTCGCTGGCGTCTCCGTTGGTCTTGTGTGGAAGCCACAATGCTGGTAGCCGCCGGTAAAGTCCTGCCAAGATGGCGCCGCCGCAGCCGCTGTGGCCGCCGCCGTTTGGCGTCTCGAGTGTGGCGGAGCCGCTGCTCGCTTCCGTCTCTGCTGATCTGAGTTGAGCTCACAGCAGGTCTCTGGCTTCTCTGCCGGGGGCGTGTGGAGCCGCGATGCCGGGAGCGGCCTGCGCGGTCCGGCCAAGATGGCGCCGCCCCGTTCCTCAGGTAAGACGCTTGCAGCTTTTTACTTTCCTCCGTTTTGTCTTCTGGCTTTGATTCCGTCGCGTTTCAGATTTTTTGTTGTTTACTTCAAGTTTTCGTTGCTTTTCTTCTCCTGTTGAGAAGTTGCTTTCTCAGAGATTGAGATCCAAGTCTCAGAGAGATTGTAACGTGGTATCTCCCTTAGTCGCCATCTTGAAACCCTTCACGTACCACATTTTCTTTATCCATTCATCTTGGATAGACACCTGGGTTGGTTCCATGATTCAGCTATTGTGAATTGTGTGGCTCTAAACATATATCACTCTAGTATTCTGGCTTTAATTCTTTTGGAAGGATACTGAGAGATGGTATAGCTGGGTGTTAAGGGGCTTCCATTCCTAGTCTTTTGAGGAACCTCCGTACTGATCTCCATAGTAGTTGTACTACTAATTCCCACCAACAGTGTGTAAGAGTTCCTATCAGGGGAATCTTTGTTAATGATACCAGAGCTTGGCTTCACCCAGTAGAACTGCCCTGGCTCTTGATTCTGCCCTTTAGCCTGGTGACCTCACCCTCTGGCTTCTCATTGTCCCCTCTGCACAGTTCTGGATGCCTGCTGATTCTACTCCCCCAGAGCTCTTATTAGCCTAAAAGAAATCTGCTCTAGGCTCTGAGCTTCTTGGAAATCATAGTAATCAGTGGAAGAAAGCACAGTGCCCTCTCTGGAGCCTCCTAACCACCAGTTTGGAGAACAGAGCAGTGGCTGTGGCCAACCATAATGAAGCCCCCACAGTCGCTGGGAGAGAGAGGTGGGGGAGGAGGCAGCTGCAAGCCTCTGTGCTTTGCTGCCAATTCTTGATTATTTTCTTGTTACTGGGGACTAGCTGATTGAGAGGCTGAGTTCCTTGAATTGGGGCCAGTAGGAGCTTCCAGAGGTAACAACCTCTTGCTGCTCATTTGCTCTTAGGGAAAAGCGTGGGCTCTCCCAGCAATGACCAAATCCTAATGCCCGTTGAACCAGTCTGACTCTTTAACAGACCTCCTGAACTTCTGACTTCTTCAGCAAACCTTCTAAATAGTGCTGCCCTTCTGTACCCAAAACATGTTTAATTAGAAATAAAAGATCTCCAAATAATAGCAGAAGCTACCAAGAAAAAAATTAGGAATTAATTTAAATTAGAGGTGAAAGATTTCTACCATAAAAATTATAAAACATTGATAAAAAACTTGAAGAGGCCATAAATGTGGACAGACATTCTGTGTTCATGGATTGGAAGACTTAATATTGTTTAAATGTTCATACTAGCCTGTAATACTAGTACTTGGAAGGCTGAGACAGGAGGATTGCAGGTTCCAGGCCAACCTCAGAAACTTTGTGAGATGCTTTCAAAATTTAAAAAGAAAAATTAAAAAGGGCTGGGGATATAGCTCAGAGGTAGAATGCCTCTGGATTCAATTCCCAGTACCAAAACCAAAACCAAAAATGTGCATATTAACCAGAACAATCTACAGATACAGTGTGATCCCTACCAATGACATTCCTCACAGAACTAGAAAAAAGAATCCTAAAATTTATATAGAAACACACACACACACACACACACACACACACACACACACACACCAAATAGTCAAAGCAGCCATCCTGAGCTAAAAGAACCAAGTAGGAGGTACTTTACTACCTGACTTCAAAATATACTGCAAAGCTGTAAAAATCAAAACAGCATGGTATTGGCATAAAAACAGACATGTTGAACAGTGAAACAGAATAAAGATCCTAGAAGTAAGTCCACACATCTATAGCTGACTGATTTTTGACATCAGTGTTAGGAACTTGCATTGGAAAAAGGACAATCTTTTTTCTAGTAAATGATGCTGGGAAAATTGGATATCCACAAGCAAAATAATGCAAATAAACCTGTGTGTCACACTATACAAAAAACAACTCACAATGGATCAAAAGCTTAAACATAAGACAGAAGAAAACATAGGGGGGACACTTCAGGACATTGGAATATGCAAGGATTTTTGGTCAAGCCCCCAAAAGTGGAGGAAACAAAATAAAAATAGACAAATGGGACTATACAGAAAAGGAAACAACAGAGTGAAACGACAGCCTACAAAATGGGAGAAAATATTTTCAAGCTATACATCTGACAAGAGATTGATAACCAGAGTATATATAATTACTTAATACCCCCCGAACAAGTGGCCAGATTAAAAAATAGACAATAGGCCTAAATGACATTTCTCAAAAGAAGACATACACATAGCCAACAGGTATATGAAAAACTGCTCGGCGTCACTAATCATCAGGGAAATGCAAATTGAAATTGCAGTTTGATATTACCTCACCCCAGTAGGAATGGCTTTATCAAAAAGACAAAATATAACAAATGCTGGCAAGAATGTCTAGAAAAGGGAACCCCACACACACTGTTGGTTGAAATGTAAATTAGTGCAGCCATTAGGGAAAACAGTATGGAGGTTCCTAAAAAAACAAAAAATAGAACTATCATATAATCCAATAATCCCATTTCTGGGTATATATCCAGAGGAAATGAAATCGATTTGTAGATGAGACATCTGCACACCCATGTTCATTGTAGCACTATTCACAACAACCAAGCAATGAAAACAACCTATGTGTCCATCAGCTGATGAATGAATGAATAGAATAAGGAATGTGGTACATACACCTGATAGGATACTATTCAGCCATAAAAAAGAATGAAATCCTGTCATTTGCCCCATGTAACTGGAGATCATTATGTTAAGTGAAATAAGCCAGGTACAGAAAGACAAGTACCATATGCTCTCACGCATATGTGAAATATTTTTTAGAATTTAGTTCCCAGAAGTTGAGAATAGAATGGTAGTTACCTGAAGCCTGAGAAAGGGGAGTAGGGAGAGATGGGGGGAGGCTGATCAATTGATGCTAAGCTAAAATTTGATAGGAACAAGAAGTTTTGGTGTGCTGTTTCACAATAGAATGACCATAGAGAGTGGTAATGTGCTGGACATTTCAGAAAATGAGAAGGAAGGATTTTGAAAGTTTTCACATAAAGAAATAATAAATGAATGAGGACGTGCATATGTTTAACCTGATTTAAACATTATACAATGTATACGTTTATCAAAACAAGGTACCCTATTAATATGTATAGCTAAAGAATAAATTAAAGATTACAAATAAATTAAAAATGAGTAATAGCTGGTAGTGCACATTATTTGCTTACTGTGTACAGGTGACTAGGCTTCAGAGTCTGCACTCTAAGCCACTGCATTAAGAACGCTCTCCTAAAACTAAACACTTACAGTGAATATTTACTGCGAACCCAGCACCACCTAGGCCTTATGGGGTTCTATGATTTTGAGTGTACCTCCTGAGGTGCTCCCATTTAGGACTAGGAAAGTAAAATGTGGGATTCCTTTTTCAAAAGTCATGAATAATTTTCAGATGATGTCAAACCACAGAGCATTAGACCAAGGGCAAGTCCCTCCTGGACCCAGGTACCATGGCCGTCAACGGAGCCCTGCCCCCACCGCCCAGAAAACAAAGCAAGACCTAGACTATAAAGCCAGTAGCAGAGCGTTTATAAAAAGGAGTAGGATGAATGGCTGGAAAGGGGCGATTGCGTTATTGTGCAAAGGACAAGGGCAAGGGGAGAAAGAGCCTGTGGCCAGAGAAGCGAAGGCCCATCCAACACAGCCAGAGAGCTGGCAAAATTAAGACATGCGCTTTCCCGTCAGGAAATGGGTTCCGCGGGGCCGAGCTCTTAAGACAGTGCGTGTTCATTATGCTGTTCCAAATGTCCCTCACTTGTGCTCCGTTCTGAAACAAAACTTTCTCAAGAAGCACTGGGCCGTGGGTGCGGAACTGCTTTCATACCTCTGAAGCTGTAGGTCAGAACCAGCTGTGACTGAATTTGTCAGCAGAGAGAGCCCTGCTGTGTTATATTATCATGGCTTCAAAATGACGGGGCCTACATGACTGTTTGTCTCGTAATCAGTTACTAGAAAGATGCCAGAGACCAGAAAAGAAAAAGGTCGAAAGGGGATTTTTTAGTCAAAATGAGTTAGCTCCGGGGGCCTGCTCAGGGTCAACATGCAAAGATGGTAAGAAAGAGCAGTGTAATTACCATTATTTATAGTGCTGCCCTGCAAATGTGGGATTTTGTACAGTAGCTGTAATTTGTTTCCCATGTAACCAACATAGGATATATTCCAGTCCTCTGAAATAGGTTGCTTAACACTGTGCATCGGGCATGCAGCCAGCCACCTCTTCTTCCAGGGCCTCCCTCCAGGGCCCCTTGGCCAGTGCCTGCTCTACCTACTTCCTGCCCCCCTCCCTCTGAACTCCATTACCCTCCCCTGTTCTTTTCCTTAGGCCCGAGACACAAAAGATTCCAGCCATTGCAGAACAGTCTCCCTTGGTCTGTGTGCTATGCGCTGCATCTCAATAGGATCTGGGCACATCTGGCTGCACAGTAGGAGTACCACACTCCAAAGTGCAAAAATAAAACCACAAAAGATCAAAAGAAAAGCGTCCTAGGCAAGAAATTACCCTTATCTTTATCTCCACAGTCTCCATCAAGTACAAGCATCTAAGAGATGGCAGGAGTGAGATAACAAAAGAGAAGCCGGAGGAAATTAAAAGCAGCCTCCAATCATTTGCCCTTCAGCTGGCCTGGTAGGGCCTAAAAGGCTCAAGAGGGCATCCCACAGATGGAAACTTCATTAGGAATGGACCTGATCAAAACAGATAACCCGCTGACCATCAGGCCTTAAGATGACAGCCTTGCTAGCCATGGTTGAAACGGGGAAGCCGAGTTAGTTTATACTTTGCACGCAGGTTGCGTTGTTTGCTCCCTTGCTTAGCATATGCATGCCGGTCCCTTCCTGGGGTTCCAAGTTTTGCTTAGTGAAGTGTGGATAATCTTCATCTCCATGCCCTATGACTGTGCCCAGGGATAGTTGCAGGTGGGTAACTCCCCTGAAGCCTGAAGACCACCTTCATGGTGATATAGAATCTACAAATATCTCTCCCCTGATAGCAATTTGTTTCTAAAACTGCACTTTTGACTGGGTCATGTATTTATCCCATATATTTATGATAAAATCAGTCTATTAATGCCTGAGCAATGTCAAACATAGAAATAAAATCCACTAAGTTCTTTTTTTTTTTTTCCTGGAGCACATTTAGGCGATAGTAGCTCATGATCTGGGTCAGTTGTGAGCTGATGCCCTTCTTGATACCATCAGTGTTTTATTCAAACTGGTATGGAACTGATCACAAATGATAAAGAAGTTTTGGACTGAAGGTCAAAATCATGTCACTCTAATCTGTTATCTATATGCTTGCCGTGGGCCACAGTTCTTAGTCTATTTGTGCCTTATGTATTCACATTTTTTAATATGTTACTGTTGATATCAGGCTGTTGTGTTGGGTTATATAGGGAATGTGCTGTGTGACTCCAGGGAATCCAACTACATCATTTTTCTGGATCACACCCTCTGGAGTTGTGTAGTGTAAACCTGCATGGCCATGTGTGACAGCTCAGGGTAGGTCTCTGACAGGGACAAAAACAATAGTCTATTCAATAACACCTAGTATGAATACCGAGAGGTGGTACAGTTCCTGCCTATCAAAGGCACAGAAGACAGACAGTCACAGGGAATTCCCTGAGACTGTATTTGAGGTACGTACGGAGTTGTGTCTGGAAACAGAAAAGAAGAATGTTAATGCCGCTAAAGGAATCAAGGCAGACTTCACAGAGGAGATGACTTTAGGCCTTGGTCTTCAGGGATGAGTAGATACTACACAGAGTGAATAAGAAATATCAGGAAGAAGCATCCTTGTGTGAAGAGACATAAGCTGATGAAGAGTAGGGTTTGTAGAGGCAAGAGATTCCTTAGTGCTAGAAAGCCACGGGCCAGCGCAGTAGCCAGGAAGGACATAGGAAAGATGCAGCTGGAGATGGAGTGGGGCCAGATCAGAAAGGACCCTTGTTAAACTGTCTGGAGGGCGAAGATAAAATTTTATCAGGAAATGGATTCAGTACTTACTTCTTCGTGGATTAGACCACAGTCTGAAAAATGGTAGCCAGTAAGGCTGTCTTACCTGAAGAGGCAGCAGAATAATGTTCAAGAGTCCAGCCTCTGGAATGGGAATGTGGGTCATCCCTTATGATTATTTAACTTCTTTGCGCTTCCGTTTCATCAGCTCTTAAAACAGATTAAACAATAGCACCGCCCCGTAGAACTGTTGTGCTCGACATGAGATAATCTATGCTGTAATTCCCTTGCCCACGTGTCTGATACTTGGTAATTGCACAGTAACTGTGGGTGGATCTTATTACACTTTAGCTCCTTCTCTCCCTCCTCTTTCCCCCTTCCCTTCTTCCTTTTGTATTTAAAAAAATATATTATTACTGCAAATTTCACAAAGCACACACAGTCCAGATTGTCATCTTAATCCTGACCTGATTCAGTTATCAAAAAAACTAGTCTAGTTTGAGTGGACAGTCAACCTCAAGGAAAACATGAAAATCAGGTAAATCCCAATTATTTTCTCTTCTCACATCAAATAACCACTTTAAAAAAGAAAAGACTTCACTGTCTTCTGACATACTCAGCTATGAGGCTTATGAACTGGTTCCTGGTCACTGCCTTATCATAACTTTCTCTACAGTAGAGCAAAAGCTCCGCTTAAGCGTTTTTAAAGAAAGAAATTTCTTGCTACTTTTGCTGGGAAGAAAACCATTAAACTTGGATTTTGCCATTGTGACCACTGTCCCCTTCCTTTCACACATACACAGAGAGAGAGCGAGAGAGAGAGAGAGAGAGAGAGAATTGGCTTCTTCATTAAATAATACTATAATCCCTGTATTTAAGCTGACAACATAGGCATCTTTTTAACATTTTAATTAAATAATGCTGGAGCAAGCCTTTCTGCTTTTCTGATGACAAGCCTTGGCTCACCGTCAAAAGTTCCAGTTTAGCTTTGACAAGAAGAGGACACTTCTGAGAGACCAAGGGCCCCCTGTCGCTTAATGCTCCCTTTCTCTTTGCACAAGAACATTTGGTGTGAGACTTGAAAATAATGTTTGGGTCCAAGATTAAATAGTAGAAGGACAAGGCTTTTACCACCAGCCTTTCTGATCTCTTTCCAAAGGTGCGCTTGGCATTTCATCTTTTTTTTTTAGACACCTGCGTTTAGAACCCTAACGCAACTGCCTCTAGACAAGGGTGCCAGCAGCACTGTACCAGCCTCCCAGCTTCAGCGGTGACACAGGGAAGGAGTGCGGGGAGGAAATGGAGGCAGCTCCGTCGGCTGGCAGTCAGGTAGCCTCCTGCTTCACAGCTTCAAAAGCATCCCATAAATCTCTCTCTCCAACACCCTTGTTAGACAAGAGAAAGTTTGTCTGGCTCCTTTTTCTTCTCTGCTCACGTACCTATTCCACACACGTGAACTACCCTTCTGGGTATCTTTTGTCTTTTAAGAAAGGCCAGGGAAAACAGCCTTCATCGAGCTGCATTCCCGGCACATATGAGGAACTCAATGAACGTTGGCCTAATCTTTGCCTGAATTCCCAGACCTTCCCATCTTTATTTTCACAGATACATAACGGGAAGCTCACAGATTGTACCAGAATAACAAAACAAGAATTTGGGCATGGTGGCATACATCTATAAAGTTGGGAGGCTGAGACAGGAGGATCACAGGTTTGAGATAACTGCAGCAACATAGCCAGACTCTCAGCCACCTAGTGAGACTCTGTTTCAAAACTAAAACTAAAAAAAGGGCTGAGGTTAGTGAGGCCCTCGGCAACTTAGTGAGACCCTGTTTCAAAATAAAGAATAAAAAATAGGGCCGGGGGTGTAGCTCGGAGGTAGAATGCCCCTGGGTTCAATCCCCAGTACGGCAAAAAATAAAATAAAATAAAATAAAATAAAATAAAATAAAATAAAATAAAATAAAATAAAATAAAAAAGGGCTGAGGGTGTAGCTTGGAGGTAGAATGTCCCTGGGTTCAATCCCTAGCAAAACACACACACACACACATACACACACACACACACACACACACACACCAAAAAAAAAAAATCGGAGATCAAATTGATGTGATCAAAAGTCTTACTTTCTGCCACATCTCAGCATTCAACATGTCTTCAACTTGCCCCTGGAGAGAGGTACAGTCTCTCTTAGTCCCATTTGACCCTCAGGGATTACACTGAACATTCTAGATAATCTGTAGGTTCTTGGCTGGAGAGCTACATTGTGGCTTTAATCCATAAGTAACTTGGAGGCTACACAGTATGGGCAAATGTCATAAACAGGATGGAGCAAAAGAAGCAAGATGACTAAGTCACCTCTGGTTCCATTGACAAAAGTTAAGACCACAAAGCAGTAGATGATGTCAGGAATCAAGGAAGTGGTTATTTTCAGAAGGCAGAAAATGAAAGTAGGTCCAAAGGGATTCCTGGGTGCTACTCTTGATTTGCAACTGGTGATAGAGGAGTGTTCCATTTGTGAAAATGAATTAAAAGATATGCCTCTGATCTCGGCCTTTTCTGTATGTGGGTTATAATTCAGTGAAAACATTTTGGAAGTCGCATCAGGCTTAGAGCTCAGAGGGTTTTGAAGCAAATCCTTTGAATTGTCTGACACCTTTATAATGCATTAAAAATTTCAGGGAGAAAAAAAGATAATAGTTTATTTTTCTAAAAAACCTTAGAAAATTGCCCTCCCATATCTTTCCATTATTGCTGATGTTTTATCTACGTTGAGCTTAGTGTGAAAATTTGAATCCCAATCTGTTATCAAGGTTTTAAATCCTCCCATTGAAATTCAAAAGTAACAATTCTCCTTTTTCTCTGTATTATAAGATACTGATTATGAGGAAATGTGGTTCATTTTTTAACTTTACTGGTCATTATAGTAATCACTGTTGTATTTTACCATATACATAAAAGATTGGTGCATTAGAATTGTGTTGGATTACTACCCTCTGCCAAAGGATATGCTATCACCATAAGAATAATGGAATTTCCTACCCATGAAGTCTTCAAATAGTGAGACACTATGATTCTCAGTGATGTACATCCAATATGCACTATGCATTAGCATACTTTCATGAGGCGCCTGCTACAAAACAGTGTGAAAAGAGTCTGCATTAATTGAATGCTTACTATATACACAAGACTGTTTTAATCATATTGCATTGGATTTATTCAGCCCTATGAGAGAGAGGTTCTTACTATCCCCATTTTACAGATGAGGAAACTGAGGGACACATGCAACTTGCCTTAGATTATACAGCCAATAAGAGGTAGAACAAGGACAGAGACCTACCCAGTTTGAAATCTGTCTTCTGGCAGAGGGCAGACTGGTCATTCTCAAGGTTTTATTCCTCTACTCTCCAGTACTTAAAAATCTGTTGGGATTTCAGGAGTAACTTCAATGGAGAAATGGTGAGGGCTTGGTAGGTTTGAGATAAGAACAATGAGGGAAAAAATCTTATAAATTAAAGTGTAGCGATAGTTACAGGAAGAGGTCATTATGTTCTTTTGATGGAAAGGAAAGAATGGGGGACAGGGCTGGAGGAAGGAAAAGGAGTGATGTAACGTAGGGTTGCTTTGTAAAGGACTTAGATGCAGAAGATACTTGGGTGTGACCTGCTGTGAGTCAGTGCCAGACAGTGGGCAGGGTCTGTTCAGGGAGCCCAGTGCCAAACAGAACAATGGATGGCCACATTTCGTAGGCGGCCCAGGGTCCCCTGATCGACACGGGCTTCCACTTGCTTTCCCTGCAAGGCCACAGTTCAGGAAAAGCCCATATCCAAGTGTTTCCTTAAACCGAGTTCTGGAGACCCTTTCTTCTCCATCTCACGGCTCGTTCGCCACAACATTGCCCTCCGAGGCCGGCTTTCTACCAGGTCACGACACACACATAACTCCTACCTCCATGTCTCGCATATAGGTAGAAGAGACTGTTGAGTAAAACCAGTGAGCTAGTAAGTGATAGATGAATCAGCTCAATGGATCTGCTAACCACCATGCTCGAGAAATCTTACATGTGTTAGCCAGCGTCTTCTTCCAGCTGGAATGCCACTCCAAGACATACCTTCTCAATAAAACTCTTCTAAAGTGATGCAAATGCTAGAAACGTCAGCAAATGTAGAAATAAGACACTGTTCATGTAGGAGCCCGTGGTGCCCGTCAATGCCACTGCAGGAGGCTGTTTCTCTCCCCACACCTGAGGTACCGAGCCGCTCACTGACCCCGGTGACATTGTTTTCAGAATGCAAATCTCACCATGTAATCTGTAAGTCATTACAGGAAATATGGCGACTTTGTAAGCACTCAGGATAATGGTCTAGGCGCTCCCACTTCAAGCTCACTTTTACTGCTTCTTGCTCTATTTTGCTTTGTTTTGTTTTTATCATACTTATTCAATCATATTAATTGTGCAAATGAATGGGCTTCACTGTAGCATCCCCATACACGCGTATATCCTGCTTCTCTCATCTCTTGCTCTATTCTGTCTGACAATGGTCGTAGGTAATGTTTACTGAGTACTTCACTGTTTTTCAGACACTGTGCTGAGTGTTTCTTTTTATACTTTTATTGGTGCATTATAGTCTCACATCGTAATGAAGTTCATAGTGATAGTGACACACATGCACACAGCACTTGGTGGGCTTTTCCTGGCTCCCTCCCCACTCCCCCCTTCCCCATACAGGGTATTGAGATTGACATTGGTATTTTCACATATGTACATAATGTCAAGGGAAGTGATGCCTTCATTGATCCTCTCCGCACCCCCCTTCCTCTAGATGTCCCTCTGGTATCCCAATTACTCCCTAGCTTCCACATATGAGTGTTTTATAACATTTTCTCAAGGATGAAGGCAGCGTGATGAGGTAGCCGTTATACTTTCCACCATTCATAGATGAGGAAATGGAAGTTTAGTGAGGTCCAATAACGTGTTTAAGGACTCACAACTTTTTAAGTGTTAACATCAGTATTGAAGCCCATGGTGTCCCAGTCCCCAAGCCAGCCAGCACTACCAACCACTGTCATGTAATGTATCAGCCTCTGTTGCCTCTCCAAGAGATGCTCGCCTTGCTTGATCCTGGTTAAAGCTTTGGCTTTAGTGATTTTGACCTTAGAACTCTTGCTCAGTTGGCACCCAGTTTCTGGCTTCGCGCTCATGGCTGTTTTCGGTAACCATACAGCCTGATCAAAATCAGTCCTGGGACCACATCCCTAAGCCTTCCTTGGTCCTCAGGCAAGGAAGAGATCAGACATGGTTGGCCTGGGACACTCTCTACTAGGAAATACAAAGGTTTTACTTGCTTGAGATGATGGATGGGCTTACGTGGAAATTGCTTCTTTCTTTTAGTTTACCAAAGTAGAGCAGGACCTAAGGAAATAGATGCAAAGTAGAAGCTAACTCCATGTTGAGTTAGCTTCAAAACACACATAACCCGAGAGCTCCCTATTTAGCTCACCTCTCTGCCTCTGCTGCAAATGTTTGCTGATGCTATAGCTTACAAAGCACAATTCTGCGGGGACCCTCTGAGCCCCTTTGGCACACTCTTCCCCATGATTAGGTAAATGTCAGTGGAGAATCACAAGGTATTTAATGTTTTAATAAAACCACAATATTGTTTGTTTTGTGGCCTTGGGTTCCAAGAGGGAGAGAAACAGCCACATTAAACTTTGCACCTAAAACTCCAGCAGCTCCCTCTAGGATACTTATAAATGTTATCCTCCTGCCACCCAAGCTGTGTTTCCAGCAGAACATCCTCCCCTGCTAATTCTAGTCGATAATCACAGGACTAGCCAGGGTCATTTTCAGGCTTGAGGAAAGAAATAGAATCCAGATTGTGTGTCACAAGAAACATAACTTTAATTCCTAACTTCCAGCTCCTTGATGACAAGGTCACCGAGTGCCAAACTTAGATCACAGTAATTCTCCCAAGAACACACTGGCATGAAATCCATCTCAGCTTTTGTTCCCCTGCCTCGCCCTCAGAGGGCTTCGGCGTCACCTCCAGCATTGTTGTTAAACACTCGCTTTGTGCAGCACGCTGTCTGAGTGAGGACGGCGTCAAGGGGAGAACAGATCAGCTGCATGTGACTTCACAGTGCTCATCAGGTGGCCCCAAGGCACCGATACACCACCGACTCATGTCTGTAGGAGTTGGGATTTTAGCAGGTCAGGGAGGCTCCTCTCTCACTCCTCCACCTGTTTTCTAATACTTGGTGTGTTTTTCAAATACCCATGAGTAGAAGTATTACAGATAACTGAAAACTGCAATATTCCCCATATTTGAAACAACCCAGTAACATGCATTAGCTCCCATGCATTGCAATGATTAGCATCTTTTCATCGAGTTTTTTTCTTTAAGGGGGAAGAGACAGGGCAATGGCATTGAGTGCTAGAGAATAAAGGTCGCTCACAGAGGATGAGAAGGGGAAGAAAGGATAAAACAGTGTCTTCTGCCTCACTCCTCTGGCAAACTTTCACATACAAATCTAACTTAGCTTAATAGAACATCGTGTGTGATGGGCTTCATGTGTGATGGGCAAGTTGGTATGTCTCATCTCGTGACTGAATATTCCTATTTTATTTATCACTAATTATTGAACTACCATTATTCATGATGCTTCTTATTAAGTTTCAGGTTTTGTTTCATATATATATATAATATATGTTTCATATATATATAAACAATATATATATATATAATTTTTTTTAAATTTTTACCAATACCTGTGTCTTGTCTACTGCCAAAGTTTCCCTGACTTTTGAACAAACAGTTCAATTGGCAGAACTAACCTTTTAGTTGGATAAAGGCAAATAATTGATTTCTCCCATTTCACTGAGGTTCTAGGCATGACCGTGCTCAGGTGTCATGGCAGAAATATATTCAGCAACAAAGAGCTTGTTGTCCATATAATGGCCAAACCCTGTACTACACAGCGGAAGTCCAGATTAGCTGACAGAAACCAATCTTATTTTGGACATGTCCTAGGGTAAAGAATACTGAATGCTGGAAAATAGAAAGCCTTCGCTGCAGCTCCAAACTTACTTGCTGATACTATTAAGGACGTACAGCTATTTTTCTGTATTATCCAGAATAAATGGGAAGAATGGTTACCTAAGGAACTGGAACATTCACTTGGAAGGAAAAATAGGATCAGAATCAGGAAATTGGCTCAGGGAAGAAATCCTATTGAAGTGGGGTGATGGTAACAAGGAGTCCTCTCATCCCTGGTTACCGTTCCTTAGGGATGTGAAAGGGAAAAGAACCAAGCAGAAAACTGTAAGCCGAGCTCACTCTTGGGGTGAAGGCTGAATCTTCTCCCTTCTTTTCGAGAAGCCTTTGTGTGCGTGTGTGTGTGTGTGTGTGTGTGTGTGTGTGTGTGTGGTATTGGAGATGGAACCCGGAGGCATTCTACCTTCAGGCTACACTCCAGCCCTGTTTTTATTTTTTGTTTGGAAACAGGTTCTCACTAGGTTGATGAGAGTCTCACAACCAGCTGAGACTGTCCACAAACCTGTGATCCTCCTGTCTCAGCCTCCCAAGTACTGGGATGACGGGCGTGTGCCACCACACCTGCCTTCGAGGAGCCTTTTAGTCAGGAAGAATAGCAGTGGATATGGGCAAAGCAAATACAAGCTGGTTCACACCCTTCTCTTCCCCCTTCTTGGATTCCCTGCAAAGACTGATTGTCAATAGATGTGAAAGCTTGATTTGACTGCTTCTATTACATATGAGGCACACTATATTAAGTATAAGCGTTTCCTAAATGATTGGCAAGAGCTTTCTGCATCTCTCCTCATTGTGCAGAAATGAGGAGGAGGAGCAGCAAGGGCAAAATACAAATGTTTCCATCTTTGGGCTAGATCCTTCTTGATCCTGCCACCCAGACTCTTCAGGAGCCTAGATAGGGGACCATTGCCCTGACCTGGATGCCTGAAGCTGAGTGGGAACGGTAAATGTCTTCCCTCCTCTCGATCAGATTACGGGCAGCTTCTCCAGCTTCGTGGAGACCAGTTGCAGAGGCGTGCATGGACAGGGGCCACAGCTACTTCTTGCTCTCTTGGGTACCAGAAAGCAATTCATAACTTTTCATTTCTGAGCTTATATAATGTTTGCTGTCTGTGCCAGTTGTCCCTTCCTTCCTTCCTTCCTTCCTTCCTTCCTTCCTTCCTTCCTTCCTTCCTTCCTTCCTTTTTCCACCCATCCTTCTTTCTTCGATTGAATCCAGGGGCACTCTACCTCTGAACTACACCCCCAGCCATTTTTATTTTGAAATAGGTTCTCACTAAGTTGCTGAGGGTCTTACTAAGTTGTTGAGGCTGTCCTCGGACCTGAGATCCTCCTGTCTCAGCCTCCCAAGTACTGGGATTAAAGGTGTGTCCCACCATTGCCTGGTTTTCTTATTTCTTAACTCTATTTTGTCTGTGTTGCTCCTTATGAGATGAAGAGTTGACTAATCATGCTGGTGGTATAGATGCTGTGAAAGCAAAACTGCCTGACCCCCAAAAGATGGATGAGGTAGAGGCTGGGGGGCAGCTTGAGTATGAATCAGAGGCTCTAGAAAATTCGGGAATGGTGTTGGAGTAGGGTAGAATGACTCTCAAATCGGGGTGGAAAGTTTTCAGCTGCACTTTTGTCAGGAACTAGCCTCATGCTGACTTCCCCTCTTCCTTCCCTCTGCTCTTTTCCCCTTCACTTTCCGCCTGCACCTCTCTCTGCCTATGTTCCTCTCAATGTCTCCATCTCCTCCTACTGAATCTATCTATTCTTATTTTCCTCCACAGAAATTTATTTTCTTTCTTCAACACACCCACTGAGTTATAATGCTGGTGCATATCTTACATATCTTAGTTACTTTATCTTGTGGGCGAGCCGAAAGAATGACTTCATACCAGGCCAGAGAAGATTAAAAAGTCAAATTCAGTTTCCCAACATTCCAGCCAAGAATTGGTCTATTGACCTAGTTACAGTTCTAATTCTTATAAGACAAAGAGAAGGATGTGGATTTACTTACAGAAGTCTGTTAAAAATTAAATGACCATGGATGCATAGCAAATATAATTTTATTCCACTAATAAATTGTGTGGATTAGAATTTGTAATGCATTAAAATAATTTAAAAGACAATAGACATTATATATTTATGCCCTATTGTATTAATAGGTAGAAATTGAAGATGGTAAATGTGGTGGTAGAGTGCGTGTGTGTGTGTGTGTGTGTGTGTGTGTGTGTGTGTGTAAGAGAAATGGAGTGCATTCCTAGAATGAGTTTGAATCCACTTACATTGCCTGCTCCCACTCTACAGTTCTACATTGTTTATATTAATAACTGCAGGATATAAGCCACGCAAAGAAGGTAAATTATTTAAAATGGAGCTAGCACTGTATCTTCAAAGAGTATACACCATTAAAATGAACTTGAAAGTTTTGCAACCTTTTTAGAAGCAAATATTTCTTAATACCTGATGAGTTATTTGGGGGACACGAATTTCTAGTAGACTGTGGAAGGGATAAAGATGGCATCCCTGGCGGATTTGCACTGTCTTTGCTGCAGTTTTCTCATTCAGACCTCCTGCGCCCTTGCTTTGACAAAGCCATCTCTCTGGGTACTCCTGTTAACTTCTTTTCTTCATCACAACCCGCCTTTGAATATTATTAATTCAGCCTGCTGCCTGATGCTGAGCACAGCAAGAAATCCACATGAGCACCCCCTGTACAGGCTGCCTTCTACTTTTACACAACCAAATGCCAAGCTGGTTTCACAATGGAGATGTTGAACATAAAAGTTGGCTCTATCATAATGTCCACCCGGTGGTTATGGGAATGGTTGTTTATAACTTGTGTTCAGCTTTCTAGCCAAGCACTAGTGTCGCCTAAAATTGCTACTGTGAGAAAACCAAAATGCTATTCTGTAAGCCCAGACTGTTCATCTAAGTTTTGGAAAACTGCTCTTCTTTCTGCAGAGCTTGCTAAAGAAAGATAAACAACAAGACCCAGACAATGGGCAGCTGGGGAGCAGTGGCTCTTTATTAGGTTACATATTACTGTGGGGACAGGCAAAACTGTGTGCTTAGACAGTGGTTGCCTTCTTGTGGGGTAAAATATGTTAAATATCAGCAATCTCTATGGATCCCTGAGTTGACCCTTTGTGGATCTGTTCCTGAGAAATTGATCAGCCCCTATTTTCCTCATGATCATTTCAGAAGCATACTTTGGATATTAACTCATGTATTGTTTCTCTACTATAATGATACTTTAAACAACCAACTTGGCTTAAAATAATAATTGGTGCCTGACTACTGACTACTGACCCTATTTCCCACTATAATTCCTTGCCAGGCAACATCTCAACTTCTAAAGTAGCTATATACAATGAGTAACTGAAAGCCTGAAGAAATGTGGAATTTGTGTCTTGGGGCCAAATACAATCGTAAATAATTTATTTGACCTGCCTAGAATTATTAGATTTCAAATGAACAAATTAATAATAAAATCTTTTCAGGATAATAGTAATAGTCAAATTTTCCATTTAGCCTGAATTCTGAATCAAATCTATAATTTATTCAGTGATAATAAATTTGTGTCCTCGTAACATGAAATGATTTCAGGGATTGGCTGTCATCTTTGGAACCATCAGGAAATAGTCCTAACTGGCCTCATGGGAAAACTCAGCAATGCAGTGAGATGGAAATAGTAACGATGCCTGTCCTGGCTACTGAGTGTCTCCTGAGCAACAGGGATGAGAAACAGAGAGCAGTGGTGGCCAGTGAGAGTTTTCGTGCAGAAGTAAGGATCAGAGTCCATGAGTCCTTGAAGGAAGTAGTGAAGGGTAGGTGGAGAATAAGCCTTGTAAGATGAACAAGCATTGCTCTGCAGTGGGAGGATCAGAAGTGATCGGTAGACATTCTGTCATCAAAGTAGTAGGCTGTCAATCCCAAAGTGAGATAGGGAAGGAGTGGTGGAGTCTGAAATGGGAACATGCCTGGGAACAGAAAGAGAAAAGTCGTCTAGCATCCAAGAAGTAAGTGTTGCCCTCTAGGTGGCTGCCGGCCACTTGCTAAGGGGAACATGATAGAGAAATTCAGGTTTTTATGGCCAGTGAAGAACATCACGAAACTACACCTTCTTCATTTTCTTTTGGGGAGAAGGTAGTGTCCTGCCAGACTGACCTTTGGGATACTTACCTATTTGCATGTTCATTACTTAGCACTGTGGTGAAAGTGTGTATCACCTGGTCACTTTTAATTGATTCTATCAACTGAAAATGGCCTTCAGGGGAAAGGAGCTTTCAAGCACATACTTCGACCTTGAAAACAGCTTTGCATCCTCTTGATCGAGTAATAATAGAAACACAGTTCTCTCCTTTACAGAAGTAGAATATCCCCAGCAAAAATGGCCACCAAAAGAACCATTTAAAGTGGAGGTTGTCTCCCCTTCACCCCCCATTTAAAAAAATCAGACCCATGTTCTCGATGTTTAAGATTGAAGGAGAATCTTCCGGAGCAAGGGCTTCACCCACTGCGTGGTGTATTATCATTAGGAAGCTTCATCTTCTGATGGTTAAGTGAACTCAATCTTTCCTCCCAGTCTAAGAATTTTCATGATGATCTAAAAATCTCCCGAATACTCAAACTTAGTACCTACTTCCAAGACAGATTTCCTACTATCTTGCCTATATCCATTAGGATAATGTAATGCCTAAAGTCAGACTAAACATTAGAATTTACCCTTTTGTGGGCTATGGCTTAGAAAGATAAGATTTGGCTAAATGAATCCATACTGGATCTAATCAATTTAAAATCTGTAAAATGGGATTTCTTGAAATGGTAGGCAGTTCTTTTAGGATTAAACTCTGTTATGACATCACAAAACTTAATGAGCTAAACTGGGGGTGGGGGTGCCCACCTGTAATCCCAATACTTGGGAGGCAGCAACAGGAGGATCGCAGGTTCAAAGCCATCCTCAGCAAATTAGCAAGGTTCTCAGTAACCTAGTAAGACCCTGTTTCCAAATTAAAAAATAAAATGGGGCTTGGGGTATAACTCATACGTAGAATGCCCCTGGGTTCAATCCCCAGTACCACACACACACACACACACACAATTCATAAGCTATTCCTTGGGCCAGTCCAGAATTAACCCTGTGGTCATGATGAGCAGTTTGTAGTTAGTCTGTAGTCAGTTGGCAAGGGAACTCAGAAGGCACACACTTCATTTTCTTATGTAATTCTTTCCCTCCTCCTCCTCCAACAAGGAACTTTGTTTTAAAACAGAGACAGAAAGGGTGGATTTACATTGTAAACTTTTTCTCTATAACTGATGTAACCTGGAATATAATTTCTTTTTTTTTTTTTTTTTTTGCAGTACTGGGGATGGAACCCAGGGGCATTCTACCTCCAAGCTACATCCCCGGCCCTATTTTTTATCCTTTATTTTGAAACCGGGTTTCACGAAGTTGCAGAGGGCCTCACTAAGTAGCTGAGGCTGGCCGCGAACCCGGACCCTCCAGTTTCCGCCTCCCAAGTACTGGGATTACAAGCGTGCGCCACCACGCCCAGCTTGGAATATAATTTCTAACCCAGCTATGAACATTTGAACTTATAAAGCTTTCATTGAGACAGTTAAGTGTGAGTAAGGACTTTTTAATATTAGAACTAATATTAGAATTTCATATTTGAATGAATAGGTGAATTCTAATCTTTTACATTTCTCTCACCAAATTGTTATAGCTTTTAGGGTAGAAATAACATACCTAGGGGCATGGCTCTTAGAGTTTTCAAAGGAAGAAAATATCTCTACATATGAATTTGTTTATTTAATCCATTAAGTCAGTATCTAAAATGATAAGCCAATTAAGATACATGGAGTGAGCCGGGCGTGGTGGCGCATGCTTATAATCCCAGTACTTGGGAAGCTGAGACAGGAGGATTGCAGGTTCAAGACCAAGCTCAGCTACTTAGTGAGGCCCTCTGCAACTTAGTGAGACCCTGTTTCAAAATAAAGAATAAAAAATAGGGCTGGGGTATAGCTTGGAGGTAGAATGCCCCTGGGTTCAATCCCCAGTGCCACCAAAAAAAAAAAAAAAGGTACATGGAGTAACCTCACTGTATAGAATACTGTATAGAATACTGCCATAGGGCCAGGCGTGATGGTGCACACTTGTAATCCCAGTACTTTGGGAGGCAGAGACCGGAGGATCCGGGTTCGCGGCCAGCCTCAGCTCTCTCTCTGTCTCTCTCTCTCTCTCTCTCTCTACTTAGTGAGGCCCTCCGCAACTTCGTGAGACC
>PVJS01000743.1:91693-116806 GCA_004027185.1 Glis glis | reverse complement strand
GTATATATATAGCATATAGCATGTAAAATATAACATAGTAGCTATTACACAGTACAGTATAATATATACTATATAATATATACTGTATGTATGCTATAGAAAATATAGCATAGTAGCTCTTATATAGTACAGTATACTATATAACATGTAACACATATATACACACACACATATATATATACTGTATGTATACTATAAAAATGTAGTGCAGTTGCTAAATACACAGCAGGTGCTCAATAAGTAGTCCCTGTTGAATTTAACTCCAGAACTGAGGAGGAAGAAGAAAAAGCCCTCCTTACAGACACTGTGTCCTTTCCCTCAGAGCCGAGGAACTTTCTGGTTGATTTTAGCTTTCAACATATGCATCTTCATGTCCTTAGGTTTTGAGTAAGCATTATTTTGAGAGTGTAGAATGACCCCCTTGGTACATATATGCCTAAGGCAGCTGGTTGCCCCAGGTAGGACTCAGCCCAGCAGTGCTGCCTCCCCAGCCCCAGCTGTCCACTGGAAAAGTCTCTGGGAAGGTACAGAAAACTCAAGAGGAGGCCCTTGTTCAGGTGGAAAGCCTCAGGGACCAGAAGAATGGGGTCCTTTGTGGCCCCTGTACTTTCCCGCTGCTGTGGGAGGTCAGGTTATTTCATGGAACCCAGTGTGCTGATTGTCCTCATCAACACTCCGCTCACACAGAGCTGTCCGGGGAGAGGGCTGGACAAGGGCAGGGAAACCACCACCCCTGTGTTCCTTTCTTATTGCTGTGACAGGTGCCCACGAGCCTTGTACTCAGATGAGGCCAGGTTTTATCCCACGGTGCTCCTGGTAAGATGTTCAAGTGAGTCTTACTGGGCCAACATCAGGGTCTGGAGCTGGTTCCTTGGAGGGCTCCAGGGGAGAACCCCTTTGCTGCCTTTCCAGCCCTAGTGGCTGCTTGCACTCCTGAGCTTCTGGCTCTTCCTCCAGCCTCACATTCATCCTTGTGATTGCACCAGGCTCAGCTACATCGTCAGGAGCTCTCTCCATCCAGTGACCCTGACCTTAATTACATGGCCTGCATGGGATCCTGATTAGAAGTTCTAGGGACCAAGGGTGGACATTGTTTGGGCTGTCAATCTGCCCACCCTGGTCCTGTCGTCTTGCAGAATCCTGTGACCACATAAGTATGTATGTTAAAAGACATTGTTTATCCGATTAGAAGATGACATTGACTAATTTGAATCCAGGGCTCAAAGTTTAATTCTCACTACTCTTGATATAAGCTTCTCATAGGCATCACAGTTCATCTGTATCTCCACTGATTCCAGAATATTTTTAAACAGGGAAATGTCCAAATCCCTCTACACCAGGTGATGATATTTAACCATTCTTCCATAATAAATAAATCAGCATCAACTAAAATAGTTTATCTTTCTGGGTTCTGCCCCATTTCTTTAAGATATGTGGGCATCTGACCATGTAGGAATGAACACTCGAAATCCTCCATTTTACTTTTGTGTGCTTGAAATTGGTTTCAAGCTGGGTGTGGTGGCACAGGCCTATAATCCTAGTACTTGGGAGGCTGAGACAGGAGGATCAACAGGTACCAAGCCAATGCACAGTAACTTAGCAAGACTCTGTTTCAAAATAGAAACTAACATGGTCCAAGGGTATAGCTCAGTGGTAGAACACCCCAGGGTTCAATCCCTGGTACTGCAAGAAAAAGGAGGTTCTGAAATATCTGCAAGTGAGAATCTACTGATGACAACTGGTACTGTGGGAATCTGATGAATGTATTTATGTTATGCTCAGCAGAGTTTCTTATTAACATTACTGCAATTTTTGTAACAGCTAAAACTTCTTCAGCACTATCTTCCAGGCACCAAATTGAGAATTTACGTTCCTTCATTTATGTAAGGTTCACAGAACCCTAGGCTGGGGAAACTGAGGCATGTGGAAGCCAGAGTGCTAACCAAGATCCCATAACTAGAACAGTCCCTTACTGCCTGTAGCTAAAAGACACCTCATATCATGTGAGAGAACCCGGGGTTCCCCTGACATCACACTTTGAATTAGCTGAAGAAGTAGGATTAAGATTCATAATAGCGTTAATAGATATAATTCCTGAATTCCCAATTTAAATGCTGCCTAGTCAGCTGATTGAGTACTTTCCCTCTCCTGAAGAAAGAAACACAAGTCTTCATGTCTCGGGGACCTGAAGCTGGAGGGCAACAGGTCAGAGCATGGGGTTCCAGAGCTTAAGCTGTACAATACTTCCTCCAGGCCCTGCAGGGAGGAGGAGGGCGCAACCTCAGCCAGCCCTGCCACAGGCCACATATCTTTCCAAGGGGCACAAGTCCCCTTCCACCATGTCTCAGTCAATATTCTCATTGTTGTAATCCAAAACAACTGACCACACCACTTAGAGGAAAGATTTATTTGCTCACAGTTCTTAGAGATTTCAGGGATCAGTCCATGTCAGGCTGGGTCTGCGGAGCTCAGGGCGGGAAGCAGAGAGAGGGAGAGAGCAAGGGTTCTGCTCTCACACTGTGGAGGCCGGAAGTAGGGAGCGAGCAAGGGAAGGAGATAACCATATGTAATCCCCAAGGCTACACCCCAGGTACTCCTCCCTAACAACCAAGCCTCACTTCCCACACTGCAACCTTGATTCCCTGAGGGCTGGGGGCATTCTAAATCCAAGTCACTACAAAAAACCATTGTTCTCTCTACTTCTACCCCTTTCTCTGTTCTTCAAGATTCTTTCTCCATTGTCATGCTACTGTTTTAGTGACTTGGGTGTGATAGCCTTGCTGGCTGGCTGCGTTTGTGCCCTGGGGACCCTTGTCCCAAGTCTGAACATGCATGATCTTGAAATGATAATCTGCAGGATTCTCTGACTATTTTGTTATGGAGCCCATATTTAATTGCCTTTGGGGTGTGTCTGAAATTCAGTCCTTGAAGGATTGGGTCTGCCAGTTTATGCTGTGGGCCTCGGCTTGCCCCTGCCTTTCTGCAAGGTCACCAGGGAAGGTGGACATTTTCCATCACACAGACACTTTCACTAGATACTGACTTCAGGAGTCATGGTTGTTTCATTTGCTGAAATGTGTTGCCTAATGTTCAGAAGCCATCAGGACTTAACTATGTTGTGTGCAGCTCCCAGTAGAACCAAACACACACACACACATACACACACCTAATGTTCAGAAGCCATCAGGACTTAACTATGTTGTGTGCAGCTCCCAGTAGAACCAAACACACACACACACATACACACACCTAATGTTCAGAAGTCATCAGGACTTAACTATGTTGTTTGCAGCTCCCAGTAGAACCAAACACACACACACACACACACACACACATGTACACACACACACACACACACACACACACACAGCAAGAAAGAGGCACATTTAGATTCCTGTGTATTCTGCTGTTCATGTCTTGTGTGTTCCTATAAATGAAAACAGTTTTGTTTGAATGGGGAATGCGGCATACCAGGTATTTTGTATCAGACCTTGGTGTTTATCTGAAACTAGACTTGTCAAATGTTTACTCTGTCTTTCATTCATGTAACTCGTCCCTGAGGAAGATGGCAAGTTTGCATGATGCCTGTCCACAACCAGCTTTACAAAAATTTACAAAGTCTATTAGACATCTCCTTTCAGGGGGGGTGGTGTCCTTAAATCCACGTGAAGGAATATGCCATGTGAGCCTATGGTCTGATTTAAGCAAGCCTTAAGAAGATAAGTTTGTATAGAAGATTATTTATTTTACAAAAGAATTGTCCTATTCGCAAAGGAATTCACCAAGAATGACTTTGAATAGTACTCTCTGAGGGCTTTTAAATAGGATTAGCCTGCCAAAGCTAGATTTGAACACTCTTGTTCAGGAAGCGGTGTTAACGTGCGACTCTGCTTAGCACGGTTTCAATACCTCAACTTCACAGTTTCTGCCTTCTTCCTTTTCTTTTCTGCCTTTTGCATGCCTGTCTAGCCTGCCCCCCATCACACACATACACACACACACACACACACGCACGCACGCACACACAGGCACACACACACTCACTCCCTTTTCTCCCCCTGCTCTCGTTGACAGTCACCCTCAGCCAGTGGTCATGGTCTTGCCTGTCCCCCTCCTGCAGCAGCCACGGTCCTTACCACCCATCCTTCCCTCTCCTTCTGCCGCCCTCACCACAAAAACCTGGGCACTGTGTGTGTTTTCTCAGGATTTTCTGCTGTGAACACTGTATAATCATATTCAACTTTATTTTGTGATTTAAGTGCTTGCCCACCTGTTAGACCAAAACTATTTAAGACCCTGCTGGTACTTCTTCCACTGGGTCATCCTCCCCCATGACTCTCTTCCCTCATCTTAGTGGGCATGAAGTGGTCCCCCTTATCCATGAAGGATATGTTCCAAGACCCCCAGTAGATGCCGGAAATCTCAGATAGTACCAAGCCCTATATACACTATGTTTTCCCCCTATACATACAGACTTATGATAAAGTTTAGTTTACAAATTAGCCAGAGTAAGAGATGAACAACTAAAAATAAAATGAGCAATTACAACAGTATACTATCATAGAAATTACTTAAAACTTATGAATTATTTCTGGAATTTTCCATTTAATATTTTCAGACCACAGTTGGGAATTGGTAACTGAAAGCACAGAAGGTAAACCGGAGGGCAAGGGGTCGCTGCACATGTTCTCTGGGGTGCAGGAACCCTGCGCACTGTGCCGGACAGTGTCTTCACAAAATCAAATTCTAAGTAAATTGTAAAAGAAGGAGAAAAAGACTTAGATGTTTTCTCTAAGTTTTTTTTTATTTTTCCCATAATATGTAGTGAAAATTTGCAATTTATCTTTAGTAGCAAGCCCCTAGGATGCTCTTGAAGTTGTATGAACCATTACTCACTCATGTTTATAGCAATATTAATAATACTAGTCCATGTAAAATCTTTGTTTTGCTTATTAGTCCATTTGGGAGCTACTTACTCCTTTTCAGGCTGTGTGGTAGACAGGAATCGATGGTGTCAAAAGACAGAGCTAGTCTCTGTGCTCATGGAGGTATTCTTAAGAAAGTTTTGCCCACTTCAAGTTTCATAATAATGAACTCCAACCTGCTACTTACTAATCTGATCAAAGTCCATACACCGACATTTTTATTTTCCCTCCCCTCTATCCTTCCCTCCCTCTCATCCATCCATCCATCCATCCATCCATCCATCCATCCACTCACCCACCCACCCACCAGTCAATGTGTATTGAGCACTCCACTAGATACAGCGAGGGACATAGTCCAGGTTGGTCCCTGGCCTCCTAGATCAAACTGATTGGTGGCTCAGGGCAGTGGGGGAGGACAGGGGAGAAACCTACGGGGAGGGAAGGGCAGACGAGAAGGGCGAACACAGCCCGGGGAGCTTTCTGCTTCACCCCTGCACTTCCCTCTTTTCTGATTATTTCTATGTTACTAAAAAACAATATATTTTACAAGAAGCCGATATGTATTTAAAAGTCCCTTTTAAGATCATCCCTTTTTATCTGTTGGATATGCCAGGATAAAAGGAGGAATAAGTTCAAATGAGGTTTGTTGAGAAGTGTGCTGTTATGGATATAGAAACTCATTGCTTTTGTGAATAGATTCACTGATGTGCAAAATTCAGGAATTCAAAAGAAATCCTTGGTAGCATTCCAAAAATCAAGAAAAAATAACGGGAATTTCGACATTGCATTTAGGATAACTTTTGCATTATTTTTCCAAATGCATATAGAGATTACTATCATACACTAGAACCCCAAATAGCCAGTGCAAATTTGTGAATGGAAAATTAGGACATTATTCTGGATATAGTCATGATAAAAAAAAAGAAATTACCATGTTGGTATCTATCTATCCCAATTTTTCCATCATACACATTTCAAAAATAAGGCTTTGTATAACAACCTATTTTTAAAGCAAAGAATAGAATATTTTACTGAAAACTATGCCGTAAGCTCAATATACATTTTGTTTAATAAGGCGGTCGGTTATTACAGTTAGAGATAAATCAGAATGGAGAAAAAGAGAGAAAACGATGAAAGAAAGAATAGTAAGAAAAGGAATAAAAGCATATAGAAACTGGCTGGGTGGAAGGGAAGGAGCTGGTCCCCTCCTCCGGTGCTGCTGGGAACGGGGCTCTCCCCTCAGTTCCATCCATGAAATAGCTGATTAGCTGTTACCCAACTGCCTTCCTGATCCATGTCATTTTTCATTTTTCATGGCTTGGCTGTAGTTTGGAGAGGCAAACTAGCCCACAGAGAGAAAGGGGGAATATTCTTCAGGCCATGGTAGCAGTGATGCTTCGATCTTGCTTGAATGGTATTACTCTAACTTCTGTTCATGTAAAATTGAAACGATGTTACCTGTTAACAATGTATACTGCAACAGAAGTGGAGAATACCACCGGAGCATTATTAGTGCATCAGGGCTCACCAGCGAGTGAGTGTGGATGGCTTCAGGTGTGAGCTGAGAGACACCTTCTGCCTTCCTGGTCCCATCTAGGTATGTGCACCTGTGTGTAAATGTGGCACGTTGCTCTGGGCATATGTTACCTGAAGGTGGCTTAGAAATGCTACCATGAAGCCGGGCGTGGTGGCGCACACTTGTAATCTCAGTACTTTGGGAGGCGGACACCGGAGGATCCAGGTTCGCAGCCAGCCTCAGCTCTCTCTCTCTTTCTCTCTCTCTCTCTCGCGCTCTCTCTCTTCTCTCTCTCCCTGTCTCTCTCTCTCTCTCTCTCTACTTAGTGAGGCCCTCCGCAACTTCGTGAGACCCGGTTTCAAAATAAAGTATAAAAAATAGGGCCGGGGGTGTAGCGCGGAGGTAGAACGCCCCCTGGGTTCAATCCCCGGCACCGCAAAAAAAAAAAAATGCTTCCATGAGGATCTAGGCTGTGGGCTCTCCACTAGAAATACTAATCCCATTCACATCTTTGTCTTGAACATTGCTTTTACATATATATTATCAGATAAAAGACTGCCTACGTGGGAATTGCTATTTTCACTATTGTTAGTGATTAGGAACCAGGCTCAGTGTGCCTAGGAAACTTGGGAAGGGCACTGGGAGTTGGCAGGTGGAACAGGAAACTTGAATCAACTCTCACACTCCATGTGTGGGGGCTTGGTTGCCCCCTACTTGCTGTTATTCTAGATCATGAGACCAAGACAAGGAGAAGGCCCTGCCTAAAGATTGGGGTGTGGCCCCAGCTTCCCAGCACCAGAGAGGGACACCCAACAGATGATGAACCGGGACTGTCATCTTGACGTGCCCTCCAGCACAGGGGATCTCTAACACTTGGTAAACAGTGCTCTCCATACCATTCCTATGCAGAAGCTTCTCTTCAAGCAAATGCAAATGGCCACAGAAACCTCGTAGGTTTTACAGGTACATCTGAAGCTGCTCTTGGTAAACCACCCCTCCTTCCCGGCCATGGAAGTGAGTTGCTCCTCAGAACCCACCATTTCCAAGATTAACCCAACACTCCCATTAATCTAGATTAATCTAGATCAACCCAATACCCCCATTAATCTAGATTAACCCAGTACCCCATTAATCTAGATTAACCTAGATTAATCTAGATTGACCCAATATCCCCATTCATCTAGATTAATGTAGATCAACCTAACACCCCCATTAATCTGGATTAATCTAGATTGACCCAACGCCCCCATTCATCTAGATTAATCTAGATCAATCCAACACCCCATTTATCTAGATTAACCCAGCATCCCCATTTTCTAGATTAAGAAGAGAGGCCCAGAGAGCAAGGTGACTCACCCTGGGACAGAGCTCCTGGGCTCCTAGAAAGGGCTGTCTTCATCAGGAGCAAATAATGACTTTGATTCATCACTACTAAGCTAAGCACAACAATTCTGATTTCCCCTTAAGTCCTATGGTTCTGAAGAAATCCTGGTATTCCAATGTTCTGAAGAATAATCCCTCAAAACATTTCATCTGTCCCATGCCATGGTCTCCTCCTGTCACTGCGGAGGAATGGGAGTATATGTTTTTGTCAGAAGGCTCTTAGACCTGAAGAATCAACAGCTGTAGCATCTGTGTCCATCCCCTGCTATTTACATATCCTGGTGATGTCTTTTGCAGGCAGCACGGTGCTGGGATGGGGGCTCTGGGTCACCAACTGTGCCCAGGACCTTGGGGTTCCATAGGGCACCTACCCATTACAGCAAGGCAGGACGTGGCTATAAACGTCATCCCTGCCACTCACTGGCTTGCAAGTTGTTGGATGATTTAAACTCCCTGGGTCCCCACATCCCCTCTCTGGAGGAAAGACATTCCCAATCTGAGTACTGGGGACTGAGGTAATTTATAAGGAAGGCCCTGGCATGCCAGAGCACTTGAGAGGGGGAACAGGAACTCTGACCTTGACCTTCTGACGGACGCCTCGTCCTTGCTGACCTTCTGTGGGCCTTCAGGAGGAGACGGACAGGAAGGAGAAGCTCATTAGGAGGAAGCACAGAGAGCAATTCAAAGCACTCACGAGTGACATTTGAGACTTTGGGGCTGTGGGACGAGATTCTGCACTACGCTGTTCTCCATCCAACCACTAAAACTGGGATATGGGAAGTTTAGGTCTTTCATTTGCAAGGGTGGGTCTTTTGGGTGCCTGGGTTTCATGTTGGCTGGCATATCATGAAGCTGTTGGCATGGTGGCACTGGACACAAATGTGGACATGCCAAACCTCCCAGCCTTCAGGTGGGATAAGGTGGGTAAAGAGACAGGTGGGGGGGTGCAGAAGGAAGGGAGAAGGGACCAGCAGGGAAGAGGGGGAATTAGAATATGCAAGTTTCTCCTGCATATACATCTGTCTTATTTAAAGAGAGGAAAGCCACTGAGCCCTTGGCAGTTTCCAGGCAGGCTAAGGGGATTTGGAATTTGCCCTGTGATGTAATGGGCTACGGCATGACCTGTGAATTCCTGGACTCCTCCAGGAATAACAAGCGTAATGATACACAGTGTCTGTTTGCTATCTACCAATCCAAATGCAACGCAAATAGAACCACTGATCTTTCAATAAAGAATAGATTCTGTCTGCCTCTGCCTGCTAACAGTAAAGCCCATTCACAGGGAAGCTTTCCTGGTACTATGGAAATATCTTATTTTAATGAAGAAAGAAGGGCGAGTGGGGGAGGGGTGCATGTTGTAAGATCCATGGAAGCAAAACTATGTGAATGTACAACTTCCCCAAGAAAATAGGCCGGTTATCTGATGTTTAGTACATTGCCAAAGCTGTGCCGGGTGTTGGTGTGGGCTGGATTGGGGACTGGGGAGGGAGGCAAGACATGTCCCCAGATAGTCAGGATTTACAGAATGGTAAGATAAAAGACAAATACAGCCCAAAGGGCCAGACGAACTGAGAAACGAGCTTCTGTGGAAGAGTCAGCCAAATGTTGGTACCAATGAAGATAAGACAGAGTTGGGAGACCCAGGGACAACCAGGTAATGAATACTCCCATCTGGGAAACTGCAGTGTCCACAAGAAGGCCAGGTTGGAAGAAAGGAGTATTGATGGATTCTGACAGAGGTAGGCAGACTGTAGACAAAGGATGAGGCCGAAAAATAAAGGGACCGCCAGAGTGGGGTGGGATCCAGGGGAAAAGCCACTGGAAGCCACAGGACCACAGGTCAAGAGAGCCAGAGTCTGGGACCAGAAAGGTGGACAGAGACACACGCATCGGGGATACAGTGAAGCTGAACCCGCATGTCCTCTCCGTATACAAACAAAACCTCAAGCAACGAAAGGCCTGCTTTAGAGAACAGTCATTTCCCTTCATCTCCCATCTCTCCAGCTCCCAGATCAGAGATTAATGGGTGTGGTGAATCATGGGAGAAACCCATGATTCCAGCCAGGACATTCTATAACCCAGCTACAATCATTGCATCCTAAAAACACCAGCGTAGAAGTGCTGGGATCTCAGGTGGTGTAGACCGTAAGCGGTGAGGTGTGGAGAAGTCCACACAGTGGGCCACCCTGAGCAACCTAAGTCTATCCACCTGCTGCTGGCTGTCTCCTTATGTGAAATCATTCCATCTCAAGAATTGGTAGCCAGCAGACACAATATGAACTATCCAAATAATTGTTCACACTAGAAAACACCCGTTTACATCACTTGTGGGACAGCAGAGACCTTGGGATTGGAGGCCATCCTGTTCTTCTGTCTTCGGCGTCATTAACCCAAAGACTCTAACTGGGGATGCTCTTCTTTTATTATCTTCAGAGCAGGAAAGCCAAGACAAGTGTGAAATTATAAGCTCATCCAACACGATTATTTTTAATTGGAGTGGTCTAGAAATCAGCAACACGTATGAATGATGCTCCCATTCCTCACTCTACGCTTATTTCTCATTTGCAGGTAGCTGAGTGATGAGTGCATATTAGAGGGACAAATGTGCCCCTGCATTTCACAAACGTGGCTTTTGACCTGATGAATGCGGGCGAGCTGCCACTTAGAACGTGCAGAGGAGGTTCGCACAGTAGATTTATTTCGTGTTTTGTTACATAAAGCGAAGGTGGACTTAGGTGAGAGCTATAAACCTGGTTATATGATGGTGCCCTGTGCTCCTCCATTCCTGCCATGCAGGGCCTCATGACACGGAAAACCAACGGTGACACAAACCCGACCCTCTCCATGACAAAATAGTCCTGAGAGTGGCCATCACTCCTGGCTTCCTGGTACTGGACACAGCAAGTGACCACCACATTGTCCACCCGAATGATGAGCGGCTGGACCCCTCGGCTGTCCACTGTGGTGTCTCTGCCCTATAGTCTTCCTCCTAAGATGGAGCCCCAACCTCCCCAGGTAGCTGCCGCTCCCCGGGCTCCTGCTTTGTCTAGATGCGCTTGGTTCTGCGCTGCTCTCTCGTGAGGCAGGCAGAGCCCTGACTCTGCGGAGCTCACTCTACCATGTGTGCCGGAGGGCCCCACTGTTCTCCATCCTCATGCCCTGCACACGTCATGGTCTCAGATTTAGGGGTCTCCGCTCCCACTCCACACCCCCATGAGAGTTCTAGAAATTTACTCTTAGCAATATGGAAATACTCAGCTATTGGCAATTATTAGTGTTCACCATGCTGGATGATTGATCTCAGAACAACCTCGTTCCTCCTGCTCTTGACCATCATCTCCCCATGACCTCGCCCCCGGCCTCTGGTAACCACCTTTCTGTGCTTCTGAGTCTGATAGTTTCCAATTTCACTTTGTACTTAGTCTACTTTGTTTCTATAAAGAAATACCTGCAGCTGGATACTTTATAGAGAAAAGAGGTTTATTGGACTCACAGTACTGAGGTCTGAAAGTCTAAGGGGACGCGGTTCCCTGAGTGAGGCCTCATGGCACACGGCATCATGGGTCACAGGTGAGATGGAGACATCACATGGCAAGACGTGGATCTAGAGAGACCCGGGAACGAGGCTGGCTCCTTTTATAACAGCCCACTCTCATAGGAACTGTGTATTTCAGGAGAAATGCATTAATCCTTCCCAGGGCTGCAGCCAACGGTGTAGACCCCGCACTAGGCCCCACCTCTTAAAGGCCCACCTCTCACTGGACAGAAGCTTCCAGTACATGAGCCCATGAGGGGCTCTCAAACCGGACCCCACCATGGCACATGTGTAAGCAAGAACTTGGGGGATTCGTCTTTCAGTGTTTGACTTATTTCACTCCATATGATGTTCTCCGATTCCATCTATGTTTTCAGAATTCCTTGCTGTTTAAAAGATGAATAGTATCCCATTGTGCATATACACCACATTTGTGTGTGTGTGTGTGTGTGGTACTGGGGATCGAACCCAGGAGCATTCTACCTCCAAGCTATACCTCCAGCCCTATTTTTTATTCTTTATTTGGAACAGGGTCTCACTAAGTAGCTGAGGCTGGCCGCGAACCTGCGGTACTTCTGTCTCATTCTCCCAAGTACTGGGATTACAAGCGTGCGCCACCACGCCCGGCTACACCACATTTTCTTTATCCACCCATCCCTTGGCGGATACTTCAGCTGATTCCATATCTTGGCTTCAGTGACCCAAAATAGAAAAAATAGAAGGTTATTAACGTACAAATGCTTTTGGCATCCTTTTAACATTCCTTTCAACTCAATTAAACCAATGGGAAGACAGATACTCCAGTTAGGAGAACACAGAACCAAGAGTTAGAACTCAGTTAAGTCTTGACCGGCCACCTGCTGATTACAGAGCCTTGAGGAGCTCAGCCCTGTAAGATAAGGGGTTTCTCTGAGATTTCTAAGACATGGGCTGTGAGAGACTTTTTAAAAATTATGATTAATTCACCCACCAAAAAACCTTTATTGAGTACCTACTACATTCAGGGAATGTGCAATTGGTATTCAGTGAGTGCTTAACACGCTCCAGACACGGAGTCAAACCCTCTGTCATGCTCCATTGCCTGGTGGTTCTTCCAGCTACGTCCCACTGTTACCCCTGATCCACAGAGGCACCTGAAGGGCAGTGGCATTAAGAAACACGATGTGAGTGGAAATATGGGTCCCCAGGTAGTATAGATAGAGAGGAACTACGAGGAAGCAGACCTCAGAGAAGTCAGAACCGGCCATCCCAGGTCCTCGGTGGCAGGGGAAGATGGAGGTCCACGTTCTCTGTCTGTGCCTCTTCATCCTTGCCTGCACCCTTCCTGTATCAGATATGTGGTGTCCCCCCCTTCGAAGGAGGAACCTCTCCAGGAAGCCCCTGAAGACCCGGGTGAGTCCCTTCCTCTTGTGGAGATACTGCGGTGCTCCCCACACTCCAATAGCACCCTGCACTCCTGTGCAGCTCACAGTTCAGGAAGCCCTCTCTGCGCCCTCCCAGTACTTGCCTCGCCTTTTAGAGACACGCCCGCTTGGGCCAGGGGAAGCTAGTGCCAGTCTGTGCACCCCCCACCCGGGGCACCAACTAGAGGCAAGCACAGTGCAGCGGGAGGAAGCCAGGGGGCTGGGAGTGCTGGGAGCTGGCACACTCAGGCCTTGCACCAGGCCTCAGGGTACCAGGCCCTCCTGGACTGAGGGCAGGGCTGCCCGCAGAGTCCCTCGACCATGCCCACCTGCACCTCGCTCAGCTTCCTGCTGTGGACCCGTCCACCCCTCATCATGACACCCCACCTGCACATCCTGCGGTCTCACTGGTGACGCGCCCTCCTTCCCCTTTCACGAGTGGATGGGACACTTGGTGGCTTAACCTTGTGGTGCATTCATCACTGCTCCACCCCGGGGTTGTTGTCCAACTTGAGGAATGGAGTCTCTCCCTGAAGTAGGCGTGCAGGATCCATTTTCAGTACGCATGATTCAGACACAACTTGTGGGGAGCTCTGGGGAGAGCCACAAGGGCCCGTGCTTGTTCCGGGTGCTTCTAAGGTCAGACCCAACCCGAAGCTAAGACACCAAAGCCAACAAACCCTGCCACGTAAGAAGGACAGGGAGCCGAAGCCCGGCACTGGGCCCTGAGACAGCTGTCCTTGTTTCTGCTTCGATCATCTTTTTTCAACAAGCTATGGATATCTTAGCTTGGGACTTGCTCAGCCTATACATTTTTTAAATGAGTGCATAGCAGACAGACAGACAGACAGAGAAGAAACAGGCAGGCCAATGTGTTGGTGAAAGAGCTGACCCCTCACTATTGCATGGCCAGGCCTGGGTCCGTCATGCACGAATATTTACCTGTCAGTATTTTCCTCCCAGTCTGACTCCCAAATCCAGAGACGACGAAAATAAAAAGCAGGGAGTCGCAAGAGCTGTGCTTGCAGTGGGAAAGGTGTAGGGGTGATAAGTGCCTCAGCCCGGTCACCCACTATTCTGATGAGCTTTCGGGAAGCACCTTTGGGGTGTCCACTGCCTGGCAGGACTGGGGTCATCCCTGACAGATGTGTGGGTGGCCGTGGTGCTGGTGTCCTCTGTGTGTGAAAAGGTTATCTTTTGGTTAAGCTGAACCCTGGCTCCCACCCAGCAAGGGCGGCCGATTCCACCTAAGAAGGCAGATGGAGATCCCAGGAGGCCTCTGCCAGGTGTTCCCTCCTCCCCTAGGTCACAACAGTATGCAGATAGCTGGGGATCAAAGGTGTGTGCATGGGGAAGACGGCTTCCAGGGGAGCCCCTCAGCGCAGGACCAGCCTGCTCATGACAGGGCCACGGGCAACAGCAGGCTGTCAGCGTCCTGCCCCGGGAGCCCCCGCCCCAGCTGCTGCTGCCCCTGGAAGGGGATCTTGTGCAGCCTGGCATCTGGGTAGGGAGCTGCTGCCACCATCACGTGTCACCTCTCAGCACTCAGGCTGCCGGTAGCGAGGGACACACAGGGGACTTCTCAGCGTTGCCATCACAACTCAGTTAGCAAGACCCATAAATAGTCCCTAACGAGAGAGCTACGGTTCTGAATTCAGCTCGTCGATAAATCCAGGACGAAAGGGCGACATGCAGCATCTAACACATATTCTAATGCATTCCTTCCAGAAACCCGAGCCTGCAGTTAAATCCCTGCCCGGCAAAATAAAACCTGTGCCTTCCAAGTGCTAAGGAAACAGGAAGATGTTGGGGCTGAGAGCAGAGCCCACTTAGCTGAGTCCTGAGTGCCCCCGTATCACAGACCAAAACACGGGCTCTCCTCCTCATTTCTGTAAATATATTCTTTAATTATACAACAAAGTCACCTGCCTGGGTTTCCCGTTGAGAAATCACTACTCCTCACATTAAAGAACTGTCACATGGGTCACGGGGTTCCATCTACTGACAATCTCTGTAGGGCTCAAGTGGGATTCAAAGGAAGGCAGAGAGAGGTGGATTTGTAGTCAGAGCTCCGGTAGACAAACAAACAGTTAACAGTGAACATGAAGAGGTTGTCAGGTACAATTCCCTGCTTCACTATGGCAAGGACTTTGAAGCACGCTGTTTTTCTCCAGAGAGATTTAAAATTTGTAAACATGGTTTCCATTTTAAGTTAGATAAAGGCTTTGGAAGCAGACACACTTGGGTTCAGATCCTGGTCCCCACGCACTGTGCAATGTCAGCACTTGATGGGGCGGGGACATGTGCCTGCCTGGATTGGTATGAGGTGTGTATGTGTGGAAAGTTCTTAACACAGCAACTTGCCTATAGTGAGGGCACATTGAACCATGTTCCTCATGTTGTTCGTCATTAGTGATAGGCCACAGATGATGATTTAAGTATCAAAAAATGCATTGTTTTTGCTTGTGGGAGTATAAGTTGGTGCCAGTGTGTAGTGGACACTACTTGTCTTGTAGTGGACACTACTTGTTCCGTGTTCTTACCACAGAAAGCTGCCGTTGATTAGAAGTCTCTGGCATGCAATGACTCAGAGTCAAAATTATTATTTTTAGAGAAAATTATTATTATTATAATGATTAGAGATATGGGGCAGTTGGGGAGAAGGCCGAAAAACTTCTGCTTCTCCTTCAACGAGCATCCTTTTTTATTGAAGGTTTAAGCAAAACATTTCTAAAAATGATTAAACAGCAGGGCAGTTAAGTTTAGGGAAAGGCAGTCATGGACCAGGTTTAGGGAGAGGCTAGGTTTAGGGAGAGGCAATCAGGAGCTAGGTTTAGGGAGAGGCAAGGTAAACATTTCTGGGATAATAGGAGGTCATCAAAGTCCACCTTGAGGTCCCATCCAGTCCAAGGAAACTTGTCTGCTTGCGGATAATTTCCACTCAGCATGTACTGTGTACCTAGCTGAGCCAGTCCGAAATGGTGACCTCATTGCGTGGGCTAAGATGGCTCCCAACACCAGTGGTAAGTTGGCAAGGTTTACCAGTGTGAAACATGAATACCTTTCGACCCAGCAATTCTTTGGCAGAAACCTACCCTATGGAGGCACCTTCAAGAGCGTGCAAGGACATATAAGATGCTTATCATACCATAGTCATAATAATAAAACTCCGGAAACCCTTACAATGCAAAGATATGGGAGAGGATGAGTATTTATCCATATATACAGTGGGACTCTGTGCATTTTCAAAGAAAGAATGAAACAGATCTAGAACAGCTAATAAGTCATCATATAGATAATATATGATGCACATCTATGATATATGATGTATATATAAAAAGAACTCATTTCAAACTTAGAGAGTAATATTCCATTCATATAAAACAGTTGCGTTAAATGTGTATAGACATATGAAATGTCTTATATAAATATGAATGTGTCTATGTATATTTATGTATCTGTACATATAGATGCAGACATGTTTGTGAAGCCCTAAGAAATGCCTAGCTGAGTTCCCAATGGGCTGCTTCCTGCAGAGGGTTGGGACCATGGCCCTAATTGGCTCTTGGGAAGACCCTCTCTTCTGCCCTCATCCTCCTCTACTGTAATGAGCACTTCTTGTAATTAGTTGTACTTCTGTATTTTTTAAAAAAATCTGCTTCATCTTGTAAACAAAAACACAGACTGTAAGTAAATTGTTCAATATCACGTAGCTCATACCAGCTAGTGAATGCGTAAGAGTTCATACAAGTTAATTGATCCTCACACCAAGTATATGTCTATACAAGGATTAGGAATAATATAACCACTATCGATATCACTGATGGATCATATCCATCTATGTAAAAGACCAGATAAGGGTGGACATTCTGAAACAGGTATTATACATCAGGTTTGAATATCTAATTAAGTAGTTTAGCCTCATGATTGCCTGTAGGCCACATCTTTGCACAGTCCATCATAAGATTTCCAAATTGTCAGAGGCAATAACAATTTAACCAGGGACATACTAAATTTCCCCAGAGTCGGGTTTTAAATATTGTCAAATGACAAACTCTGTAACGCCCGATGGATAGGGGTTTTCTCTAAATGATATCAAACATTTTAAAATTCCTGTCATTGAATTCGATTAAAATTTCTTGCCCAAACCAGAGATCTCTTAACTCTCATCTACAATTGGAGTTAACAAAATATTAGCTTTCAGAATATGTAAAATAAATAAATAAATAAAATAAGGTAGTATGTAATCATAGCATGAAGTATCTGAGGAATAGAAGTGGTCAGCAAATGTTTACTTCCTTTCCAGTTTATTTCCTGAATCTTAGAAATTGGTACACCCAGGGAGGCTGCTTGTGGGCCTGTGTGCAGGGCCCTGAGGCCTGGGCACTGCCAGACTGGGCCTGTTGTCCTGGATGGACAGGAACACTGGGGCCAAACCTGCCAGGAGGCCACAGGCACACTCTAGGGTGTGACGACAAGCTACCCCTTAGAGGGGTAGACTCTGGGGGAGGTGAGGTGAGTTTCATATATCACTTTTGACATATTTTATTATAGCTGAGTAGATTTTATTTCTTGTCATTGATGATGTTCAAAAGGCCCTGGGAATATTCCAGATTTCCACAAGGGATAGACAGACACACGCCCAGGCAGTCACACACCTGGGCAGACACACACAAAAGCCCTCACACAAGCAAGGCGTAGTGGTGCATGCTTGCAATCCCAGTACTTGGGAGGCTGAGACAGGAGGATCGCAGGTTCACGGCCAGCCTCAGCAACTTGTAAGGCCCTCAGCAACTTAGTGAGATCCTGTTTCAAAATAAAAAATTAAATTGGGCTGGTGGTGTCGCTCAGAGATGAATGCCCCTGGGTTCAATCCCCAGTACCACAAAAAAAAAAAGCCCTCCCACTTGTTCTGAAGGGTGCTGGGCCCAACAAGTCTGGACAGTGGGTCCTGGCCTTCACTTCCAGCCTCTGCCTGCACTGTGACCTCTAGACCTGGCTCATGGCATTCCTGTAAAGGAGAGTAGATGTTAAAAGGCCAGAAGCAGGTAGTTTTGCCCCACCATCTCTGACTCCATCGAAACTCAGCATGCACTGCAGGGGCTTTGAATGTGGACTCTGGAGACATAGCACCTGCATCCGTGTTCCCACTGGACTCCCCACTAGACCAGGCCCCGCATCCTTCCCTCCTTGACGTACCACTTTCCCACGTGTAAAATGCCCCTGAGATAGCCTGGCATGGTGACGCAAGCTAGTAATTCCAATACTTGGGAGGCTGAGACAGGAGAAGCGCAGGTTCGCGGCCAGCCTCAGCAAATTAGTGAGACCCTGTTTCAAAATAAAATAGGGCTGGGGGTGTAGCTCAGAGGTAGAACGCCCCTGGGTTCAATCCCCAGCACCAAAAAAAAATGCTCCCCAAGAAAGTCCCCCTCGTGGGTAAGTGATGAGTGAGGATGGACTGGGCGGATGAGTCCAAACAGCCGGGGCAGAGCAAGCGCCACCGCAGGCTGGCAAAGGAGCACGGCCTCCCTTCTGTGCTCAGACACTCGGCCCACCTCTGGCTGCTCTGCTGGGATATTGCTGCCTCTCCTGCTCTCCCTGGCTATTTTTTTTTTAATTCCTCTACCTAGCATACGCTTGCTGACCTGACACCCATGTCGGATTTTGCTTCACATGGGTGATAGAAAATTGGGAAATAAATCCTGGCGTGAAGAGAGCAGGAGCCGTGACTTGCATGCTGATGGGTGGGCATGGATGAGATTGTAATTTTAATAATATCCTCGCTTGAATTACGGAAAACCAGCTGAGGAAAGGAAAACTAGACTCAGGAGCCCAGCATCATGATTCTTAGACTAATCCCGGCCGGCAGCGACAGCCTCCTGGACTAGGGGAGCTCCAGTACGGGGAGAGTGGAGGGAAGAGGTTGGGAGGAAACCGCAGCGAGGTTTACAGTGGGGTACATGTGGACATGGCCTTCGGAGCTCGTGAAAGGTGGAGCTGGCCTCATCCCCAGGCGGCTCAGACACCGGCGACCAGGGCAGAGGAGGAGGGAAGTTAGAGGCAGGAAGAGGTTCCTTGGTACTGGGCCGAGTGGACTCAGAAGCTAGAGACCGGGTCTGGTGTAAGTCAAAGAGACTGAGAAAAAAAAAATCTTTACACTATCTCAGAATGGGTGTCATCTCTTAAAGATGGATGACTGAGACAGGATAGGCAGCAGCGTGTGTGGGACCCTGTGCAAGATGGAGTGCAGGGCGTCCTGTTGGAGCATCCTTAAGGATTTCAAGACTGGGGGAGAAGAACCTTAAACCGAGTGTGACCCCTCCTTCCGAGAACACCCTGGCCCAACACCTTTCTCCGGGGTTTGAGCTATTCATTTTCCTACTGGCAAAAATAGTCTCTAATTCCTTTCCTACTCAGCTGGGAGCCTTTGCACTCAGCCCGGAGCAGGGCTGGTCACCTCATCTGCTCACCGGCTTCTCAGGAGCGTTAGTGCTGCCTGGAGCCCGGTAGCTCTGTGCTTGGCTGCCTGCTGGACAATCTCAGTCTGCTTCTCTTCTAGGCTGCCATCTGCAGCTCTGCGCCCTTCTACTTTTAAAAAAGAGCGAGCACTGTAGGATCTCAGACAGACAGGGCGGGGGAGCTCTTCCTGGCTGGTCCCCAGGCACGAAGGCCAAGAGGCTGTGCACATGAGATGGACAGTCACTGGAGGTCGGTCACTGTACTCAGATGGCTCGTTCTCCTTAAATGACTTGTCTCTATTCCTCATTTTTTGTTCTCATAGCATACATAGATGTGCCTTACTTTTAGATAGTCACCTTCAAATCATGTCACATCCATTGGCGTACCTCACCAGTTAATGCAGTGAAGACACGCAAAGGGCCTGGTGGCAGCCATCGCTAAACGTAGCAGGGCATCTACCTTCCATCGCGATGTCCTCTGTGGACCACGTGGCAGAGGCTTGGTGGTGCAGTGGCTCAGAGTTCCATCTTTACTTGCAACTCTCCAGTACTTGAAGATCTTTTGCTTAAAACTCTCTAGCTAACTTTTAGAAGCAAAGGTTTTAAATACTCTGAAATAAAAATGAAGCTTTAAAATGCACCAGGTGAATATCTTTCCCATCTGAAAGCTAATTGCAACTTTAGACTTTCAACTTCTGATTATCATTTTGAATCCAGTCTTGTAAGGACAAAATTAGACCATAAAGTCTTATAAAAACATATGAAAGAAGATGGTCAACTATAAGGACCAATCATCACACAAATCCCTGAAGTCTAACAGTGTAGCTATTTTTAGAAATGTCTACTGCCACATATCAGTGTGGAACCAATTAGGAATTAGATTTTAGTTTTTTTTTTTTTTTTTGCAGTACCTGGGATTGAACCCAGGGGCGTTTTACCTCTGAGCTACACCCCCGGCCCTATTTTTTATATTTTTTTTGAAACCAGGTCTCACGAAGTTGCGGAGGGCCTCACTAAGTAGCTGAGGCTGGCCTCGAACCCGGATCCTCCGGTCTCCGCCTCCCAAGTACTGGGATTACAAGCGTGTGCCACCACACCTGGCAGATTTTAGTTTTTAAAACAACAAAATATTATCAGGTACTGTTCGTGAAAGGATTGTGAAGTTTTAAAATCTAATTTCAATTGTTACTAGTTCAACTGCAAAATAAATACTGTCCATGAACTTACATTATTTTTTCAAATACTCTTTAGTAGAGAGACATACTGGCATAAAAGCATTTGTAGGGACAGACTGGTGGATCTTGTCAACTTTATTCTAATTCCGTCAGGAATTGCTTTTCTCCTTGTCTTGATGCAGGAAGGAGCAAACCCAGCTCTTACCTTCAGGGACACACACCTGGGGGCCAAGGGCTACTGTCACCACCCCGAGGACGGGGGGGGGGGGCTGTGTCTGCACACTGCCACCTAGCCAGGAGGCCATCAAGCACTCTGCACAGACCAGGGACTTCGCAGATTTTCAATAAATGTCTGTTGTTACGTGTATTTTCATCACCATGCAGAAGACAGAAAGAATGCTAAAACTTTAGATGTAAGGAAAGATTCGTCTTCAAGTTTTGGATCTCATTGTGGTAGTTATTTTTAATTTGCCTATTTTATGATAATTTCCAATATCACTTTAAACATATTAAGTGTAAGAGGTTTTTATTAAGAAAACTTGATGTTTTACTTTCTCTTGACACTACATCCCATTAAGATTTTGTCATGATAACCTTGCATTTTTATTTTAAAATATGAATAGATATCCCACAATTTGAGAATTATTCCTTTCAAGGAGATGAGATAATATAGCAAAAATAATTGAGTTACTAACCTAAAGTGAGAAAAGACAACTGAGTTTAGCCAGCCAACTATAGACATGGCTGGTGAGGACATGGACCATCTGTTACCTGCCTGTCACCTGCCCCTTTTCCAGGGTTACCTCTGTGCATCTGAGGGCCAGGTGTCACTTGCAGAAACTTCTAAGCCCTGCACCAGAGGCCCCAATGCTCTGACCCAATGATTTTGGCTTCAGATCTCTGCTCTTTCTTTAAAATTGAAAGTGTGTCTACCTTTAAAAGTTCTCTTCTAAAGTCAGATACCCCAAGGTTGTTCACACTTTGCTGTTTTAGTCAGGTACGGCCTTTTGAAAGGTTAGCTGGCAAGTATGGACGATGATATGGTCTACAAGAAAGATACCCAGATCTGCAGAAGGTACGCTGACCCAGGCTCACCGAGTGAGGTTCAGGGTCGTCCCCTGTGCCACCCATTTCCCACTCTCATTATTCAGCAGTCCTGGATTGTTTCCGTTCTCATCGCCCTCTTCTCTTAAACTGACACCTCCGAGTGGCTGCCTGTGGGTGACTGGGAGACCGTGCAACCCCCAGAGCGGGCACTCGCAGGCTTTCTGTGTCCACTGCATGCCCTGGACCGGCCCTACCTCTACTGAATCTGATTTGGGGGGCCAGTTCTTGATGATAATTTTCAACCTAACTTTCTGTAGCTAGGAAAAGTCAGCAGGTTCAGACTAATACCTCTCCATCAAGGAAGTCCAAGAGGACCACAAAAGAAACCAATGGCTGCGTTGCTAGTCTGCAGTCCTTCCACGGAACAGGGCTCCGCACCGGAGGGCTCAGGAAGTCTCTGAGAGACACTGGTGTGTTTTGATCACCCCAAGTGCTGTGGGATTAGCTGTGGGGTATGTGAACGGCCTCTGCCCCATGCTTCTCTCCAGGGCCAGAGGAACAAAAAGATGCAAAGAAGCCTGGCCCGCATCTCAAAACCGAAACTGGTTTTTACCACCCTCACACACTCCTTTTACCGAAGAGACAGCAGCCCTTCTATGAAAACAAAAATATCATTTCCATTCTGTTCAAATCTATCCATGCCAGTGGGCTGTCTGTCAGCTATTCAGGTTTTTGTGCCTTTTGTTTCAAATTATGGTATGCCTCTTGGTCTTGAAATTGCTTGACCTTCTGTAGGCCAGAAGTACCGGTGACACTAGGTGCTGTGGCACCCATCTGGCTATGCTCAGCATTAGTCCTCGTGTCCAGTGTCCATGTCTATTCCTCTGAGGTCTTTGAAAGCAGAGAAGTCGGGGAGACCCTGGAGAAGAAGCCAAGTGCTGGGGCTGGCTCTTCCCATGGGCTGGTCACCTCTTCCCCTTGTCCTTCTAATAGGTCTACTGAGTTACTAGAGCTACTTTTAAAGTGTTCAATTGTTCAAGCTTTGACATCTTCACATGCCCACCTATCCCCATACTAGACAACAGGCTCAGAGTTAGTGTTCCTCTAACTCCATCTCCACAAGTCTCCTCCCAGGACTCACAGAACCTCCCTCCCGGTGTCCCCACCCACACAACCACTGGTGGCTTTCAGGCATCATGGGAGCTTGCAATTTTTATATAAATTGTGTTATTCACTACATGTTCTTTTACTCAACCTAAGTATTTTGAGATTCACCTATGTTGTGTGTACCAATAAGGCCCTGGTTTTTATTGTCAAGAGGACTCCATCACATGGATGCCTCATAATTTGTTCACCAGCTCAGCTGGAGATGGGCATGCAGGTCACTTCTATTTTTTCTCTAGCCCAAGCCAACTGCTGTAAAGTAACCATGTGCAAGTCTTCCCAGAGACTTATGCCCTCTTCATGTTGGAGGAATACCTAGGATTGCGACCAGGAAGTCACAGGGTGGCTGTAAGCATAGCTGTTTTGCTACACATGCTGTTTCACCTGCCCACCTGCAGTATATCCACACCGTAGTTCCTCCACATCTCCACCTGGACTTTGTGTGGGCCGTCTTTCATCGTAAGCATTCCAAGGATTGTGGGAACATAATGTTGTCATTTTAACTTGCTGTTTTTCTAATGTCCACTGATGCCAAGCATCTTTTCATGGGCTCATTTCCCATCCATGTACCCTATTTAGTAAGTCATCTGTTTAGTGATCTGTTCAAAGCATTTGCCCATTTTTCAAAGTGTGGTGTTCACTTGCTTATTATTGAGTTTTCAGAATTCTTTATGTATTGTAGATACAAGTCCTTTAAGTGACTAGCAAATATTTTCTTCCAGATTGTGGCTTTTTTTTTCATCTTCTAACTATGCCTTTTGAAGAGCAGACATGTTTAGTGTTAATGAAGTCCAAATCCAAATAATATGTTCTTGGCATGGATTGTGTGTTTGGTGGTGTATTTTTAAAACACACACACACACACACACACACACACACACACACACAAACAACATTTGCTGGGTCAGAAAGATCTACATTTTCTTCTGGAAGTTTTAAAGCATTACATTTTTCAGTTAGATTACGACCCATTTTCTTAGTGTAGAGCCTTTTAAGTTCTTTGTATATCCTAGATATTAGACCTCTGTCAGAGGGATAGCTTGCAAATATCTTCTCCCATTCTGTAGGCTTTCTCTTTAGGCTCTTGATGGTTTCCTTTGATGAGCAGAAGCTTTGTAGTTTAATGCTATCCCACTTATTAATTCTTGTTTTAATTTCCTGTGCTTTGAAGGTCTTGTTGAGGAAGTTTCTACCTGTGCCTATATGTTGGAGTGTTGAACCTATGCCTTCTTCTAATAATATATGCATACCCATGTTCATAGCAGCACAATTCACAGTGGCCAAATTATGGAACCAACCTAGGTGTCCATCAACAGATTAGTGGATTACAAAATTGTGGGAAATACACACAATAGAATTCTACTCAGCAATAAAGAAGAACAAAATAACATCATTTACAAGAAAGTGGAAGGATCTGGAGAATATTATGTTAAGCGAGATCAGTCAATCACAAAAAAGAAGGGACATATGTTTTCATTAATATGCGCAACCTAAGGAATAGTAGGGTCACACAAGGGACTCCAGTTGATAATGGAGAACCCTCAGCGGAACAAGGGAAGTGGTATAAGGGAAGGGGGAGGGCAAGAAACAAGTGAATTAATGGAATTACTATCATAAACAATATGTACATGTGAAAATATACCAACATCATTCTTGGTACTTCATACGGGTGGGGTGAGGCAGGGGTGGACACTAAGAGCTGTGTGCATGTATGTTAACATCAAATAGATATTCATTGCGATGTAAGACTCCAATGCACCAATAAAAGCACATTAAAAAAAAGAAATTGAGAAAAAAAGAAAAAAGAGATTAAAGATTAGCCAACAGCAAAAAAAAGATAACGACCCATTTGAATTATTATATGTGGTATACATGATTAATCAAAGTTTACAAAGTTTAATGTTATTATTTTTACTTTTTCTCATGGTTATCTTGCGGTTCCAGCACTGTTTATTGAAAGGGTATCCTTTCCCATTGGCTTTCATTTCTACCTTTGTCAAAAATCAGCTGTGTGGTTCTGTCCCTGGACTTCAGTTCCGTGCCATTGGTCTGTATGTCTGTCTTTATGCCTACACCCTGCTGTCGTGATTACTATCGCTCTCTAATAAATCTTGAAATCAGGTAATGTTGATTTTCCAGCTTTGTTTTGGAAAGTGGCTCTAGACAACTTAAGTTCTTTTTTATTTTCGTGTGAATTCTAGCATCAGTGTGTCAATTACATTAGAAGATGGTTGCTACCTTTTCACTGAGACTTTATAGAAGCTAACTATAGAATAATTTAGGACATATTACCATATTGAAACACGGCATCTTCTGATCCAGGAGCATGACATTTCCACATTCCCATGGGTCCTCTTTCACTTCTGTAGCAGAATATTTTTTGTTGTTGCTGATGCTTAATTGTCACAATATGGAAACTGCACATTATTGTCTGGTTTCTGCTCAGGTATTTAATGTTTTTGATGTTATGGTAACTAATTTTTTTTTTTTTTTTTGCGGTACCGGGG